>JAEIFT010000660.1:0-122619 GCA_018904225.1 Lordiphosa mommai | reverse complement strand
TGTTTGTAATTTTTAGAAATAAATTAATTGCAAACCTATTGTTTGCAATACCAAAAGGTTGACCTGGCGAAAAGGCGAAACATTATAGGTGGCTGTGCTAAGACAAAAATAGAAAAGCCGTCCTTCTCCAATCGTTACAAATTTTGACCATTTTTGGCGGTAAAGCAAAGCCCTAGGCTGCTGACATTTAATGCTAACTTAGATGCTAATATAGCTAGAGAGAGAAAGAGAGGTGTGAGAAACTTAACATAGATAATTTCATAGTACAATTCATGTTATTTCGACTTCACCATTGACACTTAATTCTACCTTAACTTGCTCGATCCAACATTCCGGCCACGTTGAGGACCACACTTGACCTTCAAAAAATTGGTAAAACCGCTAGCTTTGAATTGAAGCGTTTACCAATACCCGCCAAGTTTTGACGCGCTTGCCACGCGAATTTTTCCATCCGCTCTGGCTACCCTTCCACGATCCTGCCTATTATCCAGCGCTGAGGTGGAGTTGTCCTCGTGTGTCACGACCAGCATTCCTTCCTCCAGATTGATTGAGGTGCCTGCCTCTTGCGCGCGCATTTGGAGTGTGGGATGTATCTTGGACCACGCTTGCCAGAACCATCGTTTGAGCGTGGACAGCAGCGCTACCCGCGCATATATGTAATTGCGCTGCCCTGATTTGTCCGGCTCGGATCCCTGCGGTAGCGAACGAAGGGGCTGGTCTATGAGAGATGGCCTGAGCGAGGGCTTCATCGTTCGGATCGGCGCTAGAGTGGAGTTAGAGGTCGAGAGTTGAGGATTGCCGACCTCTGCCAGATGACCTCTGACCCCGCTTTCCACCAGCGACGCTTTGCGGTTTAACGACCTTCAGATGTATGGCTGATTTTGCGGCGGCCTCCCATAGGCCTCGGAAACAGGTGCTCGGGAGGTAGAAAGTTCCACCCATCCTTGTTCCGCTGAGAACTACTGCAGACTGCTTGCCGCTTGCTGAACCCCGCCTGAGCTCTTCAGGAAGTTGCTGGGTCCCGACGAAATTGGTTGCGCTATCCAAATATCCGTCGGGACGCCACGTCTTGCGATGAAGTTTTTAAGAGTAAGAATGAAACAATTAGTGGATGGGTCTGCAACTAAGTTCCAAATGAACTGCTTTAAAGCAAAGCACACAAACACAGCACTATACATTTTAAACGGAGGACGACCCGGATCCGCAAAGATACATTAATACGGGCCGGCAAAATCCACTCCACAAATTAGAAATGGTCGCATGGTGCACGATCAGCAGGTAGATTTCCATTACTTGTTCCATAAGCTTGGGTCGGTATCAAAGCAATGCACGCATCACCAGAACAACTTGGGTATTCTCTTCTAGTATTTATGAGCCAAATTCGCTTAAGCTATTTAAACACCTGCGGGACACTTACAAAATCTTGCCCACAAAATGAGCAATTTTTGGCATCAAAACAGGAAACTTAGCGTCGTATTCTAATGGAGCATTTTGATAGTCGGCCTCCTAACACGAATCAGTGAAACGTCTCTACGGAGAATTTTTGAATGAATGGGGTCAATAAACTTGGATTGGAGTATCTGTCCCTTTTGAGCCTTGCGAATTCTTCTGAACTCCGAACGCTGAACAATTTCTAAAAATTTTAAGGAACGCAAATTTTAGTTCTTGTGGACTCAATTCAGCCGTACGTTCTTGACGTTTTGAATGGTTAATAAACCTGTACAATTTAAATTCGAGTTAATTTGCGATATGACGAAAATCGAGAAATGAAAGTGGATAGAAAATCTGGACTGGCATGAAAACAAACTTGGCAGACTTTTTACTCACTGTTGATAATGTCTGCTGGTAAAACAAAATGAGGATTTTGGGGGCAGTTTCATATTGTCTTCCTGTACAAATTTTGGTCCTTCTAGGCAAATTGATTGTATGAGCTCTTGAACGTCGCAGCCTCGTGATGCAATGTCTGGGGGGTTCGTCAACGTAAGGCACATGTCGCCAAGTTGCATCTTGGGACATTTTTTGATTCCCGCAACTCTCTACGCTATGAACGTTGTAGAGCATTGAAGGCGACATGTTTATCCAATGTAGTGTGACTTCAGAATCTGTCCAGAAATGCACACTCTCGATTCGACATTTTTAAGTACTGTTTGACATGTGACCACAATTGGAGCCCAACAGGTATGCAACGCATAATTCGAGACCTAGGAATCGACTTAGTTTTTAATGGTGCAACCTTTGCTTTTAAAGTTAGCAAACGGCAGAACACCTCGTTGTCGTGTTCGGCTCGAATATATATGCAACAGCCATATGCTTGACTGGACGCATCAGCAATCCATGTATTTGTAATGTTTGAGCACCCGCTGGCATGTGCATATCTAGGGAATTGAGATCAGGTGAAGCTTCAACAAATTTTGTTTGAAATGTGAAACTAGACCCTCAGGGAGCAACGCCTCATACCCAGTTTTTCCACTCCACGTCAGGATCGCTTTTAATGGGCATCTTTATACTAGCAACACACAATAACAACATTTGATGGTTGTTAAAACAAAGTGAGAGCTAAAATTCTGAAAAATTCACGAAAGATCAAGAGGGTCACTACAAATGTCATAGAAAATTCCCACCTAAAATGGACAAGTGGTTAGTACCCCTCCCGAAGAGGTCAAACTTTGAAACTTGATTATTTGAAAACCACTCGATAGAATTGTCTAAGATTTATTATTAATTAAGATACTGACCAATAAAAAGTGTCCCCAAGAGATGGTAACATTCGATGAAAAACCGCGATATTGGGTACCACATTTGACCGTACCCATAAACAAGTCCAAATAGGCAAAAAACTAGAGATAAAAATAGACCGAACTGCATTTTCAGTTTTTTAAAATCTAAGTATTTTGCGGATTTTATGCTTACTTTTATACAAGCAGCATGCAAGGAACAACATCAGCCATTAACGATTTCCCTGACTTTAAAATTATTAGTTTATTTATACATGTCAAAACATCCATACCAATATGAAAATGTATCAGTGGGATTGGAAAATAACACAGCGGATCGCTAATAAAGCTAACAGAGTCAGAAGAATATTGCTTATAGGTAGACTACTCTACATGCTTTCAGAGCAATTTCTTTCCACTTAGTCTATTTAGTAGCTACCAAAGCTGAACATATAAACTAATCCACAACCGAATCATTGGTAAGGTGTATACGATTGGGATTGCTAACGGCAAATGTATGAAATTTTTGTTTCAAATTGGAGTGAATAGTAGGCTGTACATTTTAAAAAGAGGGGGAATGTTAACGTACATAAATTTACTGACATTGAAAACTTGCAAGAAAAGAGTGGAGAAAATGAGCAACAACCAGAAGAAGATTTTGCCAGGAACCAGCACTCCAAAAAAGCCGCTGAGAGGCGATCAGCTGACAACGTTCTGCAACGCAATCATGAAGATCCGCTTGCGGTAAAGACTGAGAGCCAATTGCATACATTGGCATAGGCGCAATCTATTATTCCCGATTTTATTCCTCGGGGAAATTTTTTTTTTTTTTTTTTTTTAGTAGTAGTATATTTAGTAATTATTTAGAACATTTTGCATATTTTAGGCATGGCACGATTGCCGTCACTTACACGGAAAAAAATTTACAATATATTATAAAATGATTAATCTTAGTGAGCTTCAGGAATACCCACCCCTTCTGGAGTTACACCACCTGCCTTCCCGTCTGTCGCGAGATAGCAGATCTTTCACCTCAGAGGACCGTCCCACGCTCTTAAAACTAATAGTTATCTTATAACTGTTATTATTAATTGTCATCCTAGAAAGCTCGCCAAGATTCTTGATCTATATTTTACCGCTTTCAGTATGTATTTTCCCAACCGACTCAAAGATTGCCTGTTTAGTACCGCCTGTAGCTCTTAAGAATTGGGCAGATAGCTATGATGTGAATTTATGTACGTTAACATTCCCCCCCCACCCCCCTTTTAAATATGTACAGCCTACTATCACTCCAATTTGAAACAAAAATTTCATACATTTGCCGTTAGCAATCGCAATCGTATATACCCTTACCAATGATTCGGTTGTGGATTAGTTTATATGGTATAGCTTTGGTAGCTACTAAATAGACTAAGTGGAAAGAAATCGCTCTGAAAGCATGTAGAGTAGTCTACCTATAAGCAATATTCTGCTGACTCTGTTAGCTTTATTAGCGATCCGCTGTGTTATTTTCCAATCCCACTGATACATTTTCATATTGGTATGGATGTTTTTGACATGTATAAATAAACTAATAATTTTAAAGTCAGGGGAAATACTGTTAATGGCTGATGTTGTTCCTTGCATGCTGCTTGTATAAAAGTAAGCATAAAATCCGCAAATACTTCGATTTTGAAAAACTGAAAATGCAGTTCGGTCTATTTTTATCTCTAGTTTTTTGCCTATGTGGACTTGTTTATGGGTACGGTCAAATGTGGTACCCAATATCTTGGTTTTTCATCGAATGTTACCATCTTCTGGGGACACTTTTTATTGGTCAGTATCTTAATTAATAATAAATCTTAGACAATTCTATCGAGTGGTTTTCAAATAATCAAGTTTCAAAGTTTGACCTCTTCGGGAGGGGTACTAACCACGTGTCCATTTAGGTGGGAGATATTCTACGACATTTGTATTGACCCTCTTGATCTTTCGTGAATTTTTCAGAATTTTAGCTCTCACTTGCTTCAACAAACATCAAATGTTGTTATTGTGTGTTGCTAGTATAAAGATGCCCATTAAACGCGATCCTGACGTGGGAGTGGAAAAACTGGGTATGAGGCGTTGCTCCCTGAGGGCTCTAGTTTCACATTTTATTGGTCCCGTTCATGGGTTTTACCAAAAATTGGATTTTGTCGCACTGTGGTATGCAAAGACATTGGAATTGTTTCATCCCATGCCAGCTGAATTTTCCATAATTCCTGCAATAGGATTTTGGCTTTTATGCCAATGGGACTTAACAGCCCAAGTGGATCAAACATACGTGGTAACTGATAAAATATTGCGTTTCGTGGGGCTAAGTTCTGTGAAGCTATTGTCCAACTGATATCAAACACATCTGTAGTTGGAGTCCACCGCATGCCTAATGTCTTAGTCGAATCGGAATCATTAAAGTTAAGAACCTTTTCGGATTCACTTTCCTCAGCCAAATTTGGGTGGTTTGAAAACGATTTTGCCAGCTGAAAACCTGCTGTGCTAACAAATTTTAGACACTTCATCGCAAATAACTTTTAATGTGGCAGTATCGTCTGCTCCAGGAGCATATCGTCGACACAAAAGTCGTTGCACACTACTTCAGCGCCAACCGGGTGGGTTTCTCTATGACGAACAACTTCATGCAGGAATCGTATTGCCAGAAAGGGTGCGGGGCTGTGCCATATGTGACCGTATTCAAGAAAGAAACACAAAAAAACTTTTCCGCCAAAACGATGAAGAAAACATCCGGTCATTTTCAGCAATCACCACTTGGCGATACATCTTCATATCTGCCGTGAGGAATAATAATTGAATTAATGAATAATTCCCTCTGAATAGTTGGTCCCACCATGAGAATATCGTTCAGAGATTGTGATGAAGTCGTTTTGCAGCAAAAAACGGCTCGGAAGCTTGGGGGGACAACCACACAGTGCGCCACTCAAAAAACCCATGAACGGGACCAATACCAACTCAGGAGCCAAACGTATACCAATTTTTACTCACGTCAGGATCGCTTTTAATGGGCATCTTTATACTAGCAACACACAATAACAACATTTGATGGTTGTTAAAGCAAAGTGAGACTAAAATTCTGAAAAATTCACGAAAAGATCAAGAGGGTCACTACAAATGTCATAGAAAATTCCCACCTAAAATGGACAAGTGGTTAGTACCCCTCCCGAAGAGGTCAAACTTTGAAACTTGATTATTTGAAAAACCACTCGATAAATTGTCTAAGATTTATTATTAATTAAGATACTGACCAATAAAAAGTGTCCCCAAGAGATGGTAACATTCGATGAAAAACCGCGATATTGGGTACCACATTTGACCGTACCCATAAACAAGTCCACATAGGCAAAAAACTAGAGATAAAAATAGACCGAACTGCATTTTCAGTTTTTTAAAATCTAAGTATTTGCGGATTTTATGCTTACTTTTATACAAGCAGCATGCAAGGAACAACATCAGCCATTAACGGTATTTCCCCTGACTTTAAAATTATTAGTTTATTTATACATGTCAAAAACATCCATACCAATATGAAAATGAATCAGTGGGATTGGAAAATAACACAGCGGATCGCTAATAAAGCTAACAGAGTCAGCAGAATATTGCTTATAGGTAGACTACTCTACATGCTTTCAGAGCGATTTCTTTCCACTTAGTCTATTTAGTAGCTACCAAAGCTATACCATATAAACTAATCCACAACCGAATCATTGGTAGGGTATATACGATTGCGATTGCTAACGGCAAATGTATGAAATTTTTGTTTCAAATTGGAGTGAATAGTAGGCTGTACATTTTTAAAGGGGGGGAATGTTAACGTACATAAATTTACTGACATTGAAAACTTACAAAAGAAAAGTGAGAAAATGAGCAACAACCAGAAGAAAATTTTGCCAGGAACCAGCACTCAAAAAAAAGCCGCTGAGAGGCGATCAGCTGACAACGTTCTGCAACGCAATCATGAAGATCCGCTTGCGGTAAAGACTGAGAGCCAATTGCATACATTGGCATAGGCGCAATCTATTATTCCCGATTTTATTCCTCGGGGAGCAATTTTTTTACACTTGAAAAGTGTATATTAATTTTGCCCAGAAGTTTGTAACGCATAGAAATATTCATTTCCGACCCCATAAACTATATATATTCTTGATCAGGACGACGAGCTGAGTTCATTTCCGCTTGTCCGTCCGTCCGTCTGTCTGTCCGTCAGTCCGTCTGTCCGTCTGTTTCTACGCGAACTAGTCTCTCAGTTTTAAAGCTATCGAGCTGAAATTTTGCACAGAGTCTTCTTTTTAATGCACGCAACTAATATGTCGGAACCGGCCGGATCGGGTGACTATATCATATAGCTGCCATAGGAACGATCGGTCTAGAAACTAGTTCTAGTTAGAAAAACTTTTTTGTTTTCCATCGTAGCGTCACTAATCTTGGTATATGTTAGTTTTATATGCTTCCACATAATTCTGGAAAAATGTATCAAAATCGGATCACTATAGCATATAGCTGCCATAGGAACGATCGGTCGAAAAATAAGTCTTTGTGAGAAAAACTTTTTTATTTTCCATCGTAGCGTCTCCAAACGTAGTATATATTTGTTTTATAAGTTTCCACACAATTCTGAAAAAATTTATCAAAATCGGATGACTATAGCATATAGCTGCCATATAAACGGTCGGTCAAAAAACTACTTCTAGTGAGAAAAACTTTTTGTTTTTTATCGTAGCGTCCCCAATCTTAGTATATATTAGTTTTATATGCTTTCACATAATTTTGAAAAAAATTATCAAAATCGGATGACTATAGCGTATAGCTGCCATAGGACCGATCGGTCGGAAAATGTGTTTTTCTCAGAAAAGTTTTTTTATGGTATCAAATTTTTTATTATCAATGATTTAATAATTTTAAATATCTGAAATCTATATCCTATATATTTTTTTCCAGTTAAATCAGTTGGAGTAAAGTTTTTCAAGTGTATTAAAACTTCGGCACAGTCGAAGTTAGCTTTGCCTTCTCGTTTTTTTTTTTATAGTAGTAGTATATTTATTAATTATTTAGAACATTTTGCATATTTTAGGCATGGCACGATTGCCGTCAGCCTTACACGGAAAAAATTTACAATATATTATAAAATGATTAATCCTAGTGAGCTTCAGGAAGACCCACCCTTCGGAGTTACACCACCTGCCTTCCCCCGCTCGTCGCGAGATAGCAGATCTTTCACTCCTCAGAGGACCGTCCCACGCTCTTAAAACTAATAGTTATCTTATAACTGTTATTATTAATTGTCATCCTAGAAAGCTTCCGCCAAGATTCTTGATCTATATTTTACCGCATTCAGTATGTATTTTCCCAACCGACTCAAAGATTGCCCGTTTAGTACCGCCTGTAGCTCTTCCGTCGTGAGTATTGCCGTTCCAAGCAGATGAGCTCTAAGCTCCTTAAGAATTGGGCAGATAGCTATGATGTGAATTTATGTACGTTAACATTCCCCCCCTTTTAAATATGTACAGCCTACTATTCACTCCAATTTGAAACAAAAATTTCATACATTTGCCGTTAGCAATCGCAATCGTATATACCCTTACCAATGATTCGGTTGTGGATTAGTTTATATGGTATAGCTTTGGTAGCTACTAAATAGACTAAGTGGAAAGAAATCGCTCTGAAAGCATGTAGAGTAGTCTACCTATAAGCAATATTCTGCTGACTCTGTTAGCTTTATTAGCGATCCGCTGTGTTATTTTCAATCCCACTGATTCATTTTCATATTAGTATGGATGTTTTTGACATGTATAAATAAACTAATCATTTTAAAGTCAGGGGAAATACTGTTAATGGCTGATGTTGTTCCTTGCATGCTGCTTGTATAAAAGTAAGCATAAAATCCGCAAATACTTATATTTTAAAAAACTGAAAATGCAGTTCGGTCTATTTTTATCTCTAGTTTTTTGCCTATGTGGACTTGTTTATGGGTACAATCAAATGTGGTACCCAATATCGCGGTTTTTCATCGAATGTTACCATCTCTTGGGGACACTTTTTATTGGTCAGTATCTTAATTAATAATAAATCTTAGACAATTCTATCGAGTGGTTTTTCAAATAATCAAGTTTCAACTAATTTTGATCAAACAAAGCTGAGTTAAGTTACTGCAAAATAAATTAAAAAATGTCAAGTTGAATGACAATTCCATTGGAAACTGAAAATTTAACCTTAAAAAAAACAACATTTAAACGCACCTGCAACTTTCTGCTGCTACCTTAAACACTTAAATTATCTTGACACGTTAACAAATCAATTGAAAAAGGACCCAATGGGGGCATATGGGGGGAACACAACTAAAACTTTAAGTATAGATTAAATTGACGATCACAAAATATACAAAAACGAGAAGGCAAAGCTAACTTCGACTGTGCCGAAGTTTTAATACACTTGAAAAACTTTACTCCAACCGATTTAACCGGTCAAATATATTAGGATATAGATATCAGATATTAAAAAAAAAATCGTTGATAATAAAAATTTCATACCATAAAAAAAAATTTTCATAGTAAAACACATTTTCCGACCGATCGGTCGTATGGCAGCTATATGCTATCCGATCTTGATAAATTTTTTCAAAATTATGTGAAAGCTTATAAAACTTATATATACCAAGATTGGGGACGCTACGATAGAAAACAAAAAGTTTTCTCACTAGAAGTAGTTTTTTGACCGACCCTTTATATGGCAGCTATATGCTATAGTCATCCGATTTTGATAAATTTTTTCAGAATTATGTGAAAGCATATAAAACTAATAAATACCACGATTGGTGATGCTACAATGGAAAACAAAGAAGTTTTTCTCACTAGAACTAGTTTTTTGAACGACCGTTTATATGGCAGCTATATGATATAGTCATCCGATTTTGATAAATTTTTCCAGAATTGTGTGCAAATATATAAAACTAATAAATACCAGGATAGGTGACGCTACGATAGAAAACAAAAAAGTTTTTCTCACTAGAACTAGTTTTTGGACCGATCGTTCCTATGGCAGCTATATGTTATAGTCATCCGATCCGGCCGGTTCCGACATATTAGTTGCGTGCAGTAAAAAGAAGACTCTGTGCAAAATTTCAGCTCGATAGCTTTAAAACTGAGGGACTAGTTCGCGTAGAAACAGACAGACAGACGGACAGACGGACGGACGGACGGAGACGGAAATGAACTCAGCTCGTCGTCCTGATCAAGAATATATATAGTTTATGGGGTCGGAAATGAATATTTCTATGCGTTACAAACTTCTGGGCAAAATTAATATACACTTTTCAAGTGTATAAAAACTCATTACTAAACTATTGATTTTACAAGAGTTACATCACAATTTGACTTATCTTAAATTCAGGACATAAAATGAGTAGCTTTAACTTAAAGATCCATCAAAAGGTATTTTAAATTTGAGACTTACAAGCAGGGATTAATCCCGAAACGAATGTACCGATTTTTAGCTTTTTTTATTTTTCGACAAACAATTTCGGTAAAAGCTTCTGTCCACGCTTCCAGTGGTATCAGAAAAACAACTCAGAAAAATAATCTAGAATAATCTATTCTTATGTCACCCAGACAAACTCGCCTTGTGGCCATTTTTCATGAAACTGATCTGTAGAGAGATCTTGGGTTTCTCATCTCTAAAAAACACAAAAACATATTGAAACGTAAAATCTGCACTCAGGGAAAAATGCTGTGAAATTTTAATATTTTCACGTTGACTTAAATATTTTTGCCATTGATTTTGCGTTAAATATGGAATTCGTAAATCTGAAGTGCTTACACTTTAAATCGAAATTAAATATGAAAATAGTCAAATTTAATAGTTTTCATATTAAATATAAAAAGACCAAATTATTAAATTTAACAAAAAAAATATTTAATTTTAAATATTTCATAGTAATTATGAAATATATTCATATTAAATTTAAATAAATATTATATTTAACTTTAATATACTTTATAGTACTTTAAATTTTTTACATATTCAATATAAACACCATTTCATATTGAAATAAACATTTTCCAACTTTAATTTAAAAGTACCCCCCTCAAAATAAATATAGTTTCAATTTAATCTAGCAAGTTTTTTGGGGTCAAATAAGTTGTGCATAACTGTAGAAACAGTACACACACAATACACAAATGAGGCTGTATGGATAACCATACAGCTGTTTCGGAAGGTTCCACTATTTTTCATCATTGGTTTTCTGCCTGACGAACTACAGCCAATGACACGAATGCCTTAACTGGTTGGGGAGCCCAAAACCAGCAACGTGCAAAAACCTTTAACCATTCAAAATTTTAAAATTAACATACAAAACTTTATTTTTAAGATGAGAACCTCATAAAAGCAATATTACTCATATTTAAAAATAATATTAAACATAGTTAAGCAATACATATTTTCGTATATTTGAAATAAATATGATTTTACTTTAATCTGAATACAGCAATATTTGATTTTAAGTGAATTTCACTTTGATTTTAATATATTCATATTAACTTTTCAGTTAAATCAAAGCGCTTTCTATTGGACTTTAATACGTTTTATATTTGAAAACAGCATAGTAAAATTAACTATGATTGTATTCATTTTTACGATTTGCTTTTTCTCTGGGTGTGCCTAAGCTTTTTCCTTCATCAATTTTTTTTTGAAATATTAAAACAATTTTTTAAGGGCGAAATTGATTTAAATACAGCAACTTCAGTTCTAAAATAAATATTAACATTTTCCTTACATTTCTATATTTAAGAGTTGATTTTTTATGACTTAGACTTGGAAGAACATTTTTTCCGCTTTTTACAAATTTTTTTTCTGTCTTTTCTATCATAAAAAGTGAATTTGATTGTGTTTATTCTTTGAGGCCTTTTTATAGATGACGTATAAACTTATTTCCGCACAATCCTTCATATGAATAGAAACACATTTAAAAAGCTCTGAAAGCTGAATGCTTTTGAAAAGCTGTCTTATTAATATGAAGCTTGTGCTGAAATAAATTGTTATGCTATCTGGAATAAGGTCTTTAAGGGCGATTTTTAAAATATTAGACCATTTCTGAGTGTATATATTGCTATTTTACCATATGAAATATATATTTGAAATAATCAAAAATCTATAAAATAAATAATAAGAAACCGAAACAATACTGGTATTAGCGTTACGGTATAGGCTCGGTTCTTCCGGTTACTATTATAACGGCTAACGGCTTTCGGTTCTGAAAAAATTGTAAGATCGGTTCCGGTTTCGATACCGCTACCTGAATTTTAACGGTTAATTTCGGTTAACGGTTCCGGTATTATTCCCCACTTACAAGTCGTCCGGTCGCTTAGAAATGCGCTTCCCTTTTAAAGTACTCGCGCTGCGCAAAGAAAATAATCATGTGTTCCTAGTTTCAATGCTATTATTATAAAGTTTCGTTAGATATACAGAAAACTCGACTTGGCATTAAGAAGCTTGGGTATTTAAGAGACATCTGGCTACTTTTTACTTAAAAACTTTTAAAGTTGATCTTTTGAACCCTAAAGTATGCAAACTAGATGTGCGCACGTGACGTGAATTTAAACGTGTGACGGTGTGTCATGACGTTTTACGATGTGTCACGACGATTCACGACGTGATTATGAGTAAACACAGCCTTTCGTGTGTGTGCATCCGTGATCCGTGAGTGAGTATCAGTGAATATAAGTCATGCAGTATTCACGAACTTTTTTTCCATTATATTTGATAGATAATAATTTTACTAAAACTAATTTGCTTTTGATTTTGCGAATACGCTGCTGGCAGCTGCTCCATACGAAAGGCGTAGTGTGAGCATGGCACCCATGATAGAATTAAGGTCTTTCCACGCAAAAATTCGGTGGTGGTTGATCGTGCGTGATCATTCGTGACGTCTCCTTCAATCGTGCATGAATCGTGCGTGACGCAAAATGCTTAAAAAATGTTGTGCGTCAAATGTGTGTTAAGAGATTCTTATATCGTGAATTGTGCATTACGTGAAGGAAAATGCAAACTTTATTTTCTTTAATTATTATTTTTTCAACGATATAATAATTTAAAGTCTGTTATGGCAGCAACTTACATAATCCACATTGTGCATTCACTCAGATTCTCGGACCAGTCAAAGGTATACAATAATAAGAAGTGTTAAGGCTACTAAAAAATAAATATTTTCCTTAATTATTTATATTCATAAACAGAGCATACTTTGAAGGGCAAAAATCATGGATTTTTTTAATTTGTGCATAAACGTAGAAATAGTTTCGAAAATACAAACTTATGTTAACCGTATGGCCTGACAAAATCCGGACTACTGGCCTACATAACAATGGTCGCCATAGCAATACGCAGAATGAAGTGAAGCTGGATGGGGCATACATTGCGGAAAAGCGAGATCAACATTACAAGGAAGGGAATGGAATGAAACCCGCTGGACGGAGATGTTTAGACACCAGGCAGACCGAAAGATACTTTTAGAAGAACAGTCGGTAGAGAAGCGGAAAGCATCGGGAAAAGCTGATGAGAACTTAAGCGACGGCAAACAACAGAGTAGGTTGAAAAATAGGAGTGGTCGATGACGTATGTACCATACGGCATTAAGGAAAAGAATAAGAAGAAGAAGTGCCGGACACATCCGTGATGGGCAGCACTTACATAGTTTGTGTGGTCCACACTTAAAATTGTTAAGTTATATACATACTTTGGTAGTAACAGAATATATTACATATTTGTTTTCATTACTGTGCTAAAGCATGATCAGGCCTTTAAATTCAATCGTTTGGATCACGGGGTTATTTGTTGGACATATTTAATAAAACTTTATAGGGTTGAAGATGTTTGCTTTTAGCTGGTACATACATTTGCACACACCCAATCATACTCGTTGTACCTCTAGTACAGAGTAATCCAAACCGAAGGCTTAAATGGCATCCACCCTGTGGATTTATAGAATTTTTCTTTAATGCAGCTAAGCAATTTACTCTAGCACAAGTCACCACCTCAACACATAAGGGATATGCCAACTAAAAGCATTTGCCAGCAGTTCACAGCAGCTGCTTATCCATCAAAATCAGGTGCTATATATAGATGATGGTGGTGGTGGCGGTGGTACCTGGATGTTAATGACCGTTATACTATTGACGTAGCAACTGACAGCTGCTGCTGACTTACTGCTCTCCTTCACTCCATCTCCGCGGGGCTATTTCATACGTGCGGAAAGTTTTTAGCTTTTTTATGTGGCCTTTGCTATTTCATATTTCTGCTGACAAAATGAAGAAAAGCGACCGGCCTTGCTTGCTTAGCTATTTGCTTTTCATTTATTAGAAAAACGCGAATGCAACTTCCGCTCTTCCCACAGCCGCACACACGTGTTCACAAATATTTGCGGTACGTGGCCAGTACACCGTTTGCTCCGCTCCGCTCCCCTTTAACTGGGTTTAAAAATAATTTCACGCTATTTTCATGCAATGGTTTTAATAATCCGTTTATTTACACCACACACACAGAAAAAACGAAAGAAAGAAAGCAAAAGAAAACCAAACGTCGACAAATTTGTTGGAATATTTCTCTCCGAATTTCGATGGCACCAAAGTTCAGTCCATTTTGCGTATTTAAAACCATTTTTCGGGTACGCGTATAATTTTCCAGCGATTTTCATTCGTGGCCGTTGTGGCAATTTGATTTCTATTTAGACGCGCCAAAAGTGCTGGTGAAATTTAATTTCGAGGTGAAATTGTATCCCATCCGCGCGGTTGAGCACATTTAAAGCTTCAAAAGTCCGACGTTTTGTGGTGTAGTCATTTATTTGTTGTCTACTTTTGGGGGCGAAATATTTGCTGGTCCTTTATTGGTGATTACCGAATTGTTGCCCACTTTTGGGTAAATTATTTTTCATTATCTTCAGCGTGGTGCGCCCACCTTAGGCATTTCGGTGGTTTCCTTGTTATTTTAGCCATTTTATGGCTTACTTGTCGTCTAAACATTTGATGCTATTTTTAAAGAACTTTTTATTGCTGCTACTTGTATTGTACATACTTTTCTTTTTATCTATTTTATATGGTCTGGTAGAGCAATTTTGAACACCTTCTGGTACTTGGTTTTCATTTGATCGATATAATCTTTTATGTTAATACTTTTTCCTCTCTCTTGCTTGGTTTTTATGCATTTATTTGCATTTTATGTAGTCAATTTTTTCTTGGTTTAATATGCTTTCCCTTGCCTAGTTTGGGGCTGCTTTGCCAAGGTAATTTCCCTTTCTTTTTTTTATTTTTGATAAACAAAACATTTTTATTATCCTTTTTGGCACTTTCTTTGTTATTTTACTTTTATATCTACCTAATTGTTGTATTCATTTCTTGATAATCATGTTTTATGCTTATTTTTTGTCTACTTTAAGGGTTAGCTTCTTGTGTTTTACATTTTCTCTGGCATTTTGGTGATTTATATATATATATATATTTTTTAGCTTTTTAATCAATTTTGAGCTTGGTTGCCTTCTTTTAGATGTTTTTAATATTTAAGAGTTCGTCTTGCTTTTCTTAGAGATTTTTGGATTGATATTTATTCTTGGAATCTTTTTGGGTATTTTACGTATGTATGTCTGGTTTTTAAGTGCTTTGGAAATGTGGGGTTGAAATTTTTTTTGAATCGTTTTGCATTCTTTATTGACTGAATTTACCAGCCCAGATAAACTAATAACTTACACTAGGCCACATGGTCCAGTTTATAGAAGGAATGGTGATCATTTTCGTGTGCTAAACACGATGTTGTTTTGCAAAATGCTACATCACATCAGTATTTTACTATTTTATTGTACTGTTTCGAGCATTGCATACTCTTAGGGACGTTTTCTCATCTCCATGGTTTTCAAATCTAGGTACTTTTTGAGAAAATACTCTTGGTCGCGTTTAAAATTATACGCGGGTCCTTGGGTCTTAAAAAGCAGCTTATTTTCATAAACAGGAGGATGAGAAAACGGCCCTTAGACAACACAATGAAATCGGAAAATTGGTTAATTCTAACACTTGTATTCAAAAAGGAATATCTTTGTTGAAAAAAATCGCAGAATAATTGGGATACATTATTCTGAAGTGAAAATATTCAAGGGGGTCAAAATAATCGTATGGGTTGCCCCTAAAACATGACTTTAAATGCTTAAAAAATGCCCTTCAAACAAATTTACGATCAAATTACCAAAAATTCGGACTTGATGAATAATTTTAACAAAAATATTCGCGTTAAGCACACGAAAGTCATATAGAATCACCACCATATCTTCTATAAACTGAAAAATGTTTAATTTTGTTTCTCTGTGTAACACTAATTAAAATTATTTATCGATTCCTCATATTTGGTATCTATCAGTTGAAAGCAGGGCTGCAATTCGGTCCGAAACCGAACCCCTGAAAACCAGTTCAGTTCGGGGTTTTTGGGTTCTAAGTACCGGACCATGAACAGAACCTCTTACATTTTTGACCTCTCGAACCTGAACCCGAACCGGACCATTTTTCCAAAAATAAGGTTCAGTTCACAATAATAAGTAATTTTACAAACGAAAATAATTCTTGATAAGATTATTCAAAATTAAATATTGAAGAGTCACTACATCCGATTGTAAAGGAGGAAATAATGTCAATAATGTTATAGACTCTTTCGAAAATTGAAAATCATTTTGAAAAGATGTAAAAACGAAGATCTACAAATTATTGCGCTTATTTAGTTCACGTATAGATGAACTTCTCCAGAAAGATTAAGTGCCTACACAGAATAAAAACCCCGAGATATTTGGACAAAAATCAATTCCAATCGATGTCAAGGACGAGAGTATTAACTTGAGTACGGATTTTCTAGTTCTGAAATTGAATTCTGAGCTGAACTTGAAATGAGTTTTTTCGGATTTCAGGACTGTTTTAATCAGGGAATCACGCCGAATTGAATTTCGGTTTCGGTTCTGGTACGCTCTGTCGAATATGCCAGAGAAATCCACAAATTACTGAGTGCAAAAAGTACAACAAATTCGATTTTCCGCCGTATCTTGGGAACGAGAAACCTGTGAAGTAGTTTTGTTGAGTGGACTCCATTTGTTTAATTTCAGTTAAAGATAGAGCTTTAATATGACAAACTTTTGAATAAACTTAAAGTATCCAAGGCTTAAAAATTACACTAGTTTACAAAAAATTAAAAAAATAAAGACCCATTGAAGCTGTTATTTTTGTATGATGTACTTTGGAATGCTGAGCTCAAAAATTAAATTCAAAAATTTTTGTATGGATTCGTTTTTGAGTTAGAATTTTTTTCAGTTTTTTCGGTAGGTACCCTTACATTTTATGACATATCTCAAGATAGATGTCGTCAAGCGAGGTATTAATCTAAAGGGTATGCAATTTTCAATAATCTAGTTGAAGATCATTTTCCAATCGGTTTAGCAGTTAAAATGCTACAAGCAAAAATATTTCAAAAAAATCGATTTTTTTCTCAAAAACGCGCAAATTTTGTTTTCCTAAAATCTGTAAAAGGTTGAAACTGATAAAAATAAATTGTTTTTTTCTTTTGTTCTTACGAATAGCACTTCTACGAAGAAAATAAGGCATTGGTAAAGAATAGCTATGGATAAATAAAGGAGCTGTGAGCAATTGAGTACAAGTACAAACAGTAAATTTCATTGTTTTATTTATTTATTAGAAAATATTTTTATTTTTTCTTCGTTTTTGGCCTTGCTCTTAATTTTTTTCTGTGATTTGGCTTCTATTGGAACTCTTACATTGAGCAAAAAGCGAAGTAAAAAAAAAATTTTTTAATGAACACGTAAAATAGTCAAATTTGACCCCTAGTTGTTTCTATTTATCCACAGATTTTCGTCATCAACGCCTTATTTTCTTCGTAATAAGGCAATTTGTAAGAATAAAAGATATTTTCAACTATTAACAGATTTAAGAAAATCCAATTTTTTTACGTTTTTGAGGAAAAAATATTTTTTTTTTAATATTTTTGCTTCTTACTTTTAAACTACTAAACCGACTGGAAAATGTTCTTTGACTAGATTATTGGGAATTGCATAACCTTTTGATTAATTCCTTGCTTGACTTCATCTTAACTTTGTAACTCGAGATATGGCTTAAAAGGTATGAATACCTACCGAAAAACTAAAATAAAATTCTAACTCAAAAACGTTTCCATACAAAATTTTTTTAAATTCATTTTTGAGTTCAGCATTCCAAAATACATCATTAAAAAATAATGGCGTCAATGGGTCTTTTTCGCTGTAAACTAGTGTTATTATTTCTTTGGGAATTTGTTGGGAAAAGATTACTGAAGATAAAGGTGGGAATCTTCTGAAGCAGCTGTACAGTCCACCAGCCTCTTTGTAGTATTGCATGTATACTGATTTGAGAGTTATGTTAATACATTATATAGCCTTGAGTTCACTTAAACTTTATACTTTATTTATTGTATATTTAATTTTTCATACACATTTACGCTGCCGACGCGTACGACCAACATGCTAAAAACCATTTTAATTGCAAAACTTTCCTGTTTTTTTTACCGATTTTATTGGGCGTTACAAATTAGATTTAAGTTAATAGGTTTTAAATACATAAAAATTGATCAGACGACTATTGTTTATTTTATTTGTCAACAATTCATGGTCTCAATTCCATTGACTTAATAATAAAATGTCTGTACATTGTATATAGCTGGTAATTAATGCTTGATAGGAACAGCTTGCTATGCTCGTTGAACTGGGAAATGTTTTCATGTTACTAATACACTCACAGAGCTTAGCCATGTCTGCACACGTGGCCGGTGCAACACATTTTCAACAACATTTCAACATTTGCAGTGTGTTTTCCGTGTGCCAAATGGCAGACCTGCAGGCAAAAGGCAACTAAGGCGCATAAGCGTCGTCATCTAATAAAAATTTAAAGCCATTATTGCAAGTTGCCAACGTTCTTGAGCTTGCCACCTCAACCCGCTCGTCCCGTTGGAGCATTAAAACAAATTCCCAAGTATATTGTTGGAACAAGTCTCGTAGAAAACGTCAAATGTTAAATTGCCAATTTTTTGTATTTTCTTTTTTTTTTTGTTGCTTTCCGTTGCCTGGTTGGCTTTTCTTGTTGTGTGTGTGTGTGGAATTTTGTAGCAGCCGTTGCCATTTCACTTTATTTTGCAACAAATTTTCTAAGCTGCATTTACAATAGGCCAAGGCAGACTGAAAGGGCAGCAGGCAGTAAGGAGAAGGGGGGAGCAGCAGCATAAATTGTGCCTGGCTTTTGGGCCGCTTTACGGTTTACTACTTTTGGGCTTATATTTTATTTTATTTCAATGCAAGGCCACATACAACATTTATGTATGTGTCCAAGTCCAAGACCGAGTCCTGAATCCAAATTCTGAGTCCTTTTATGACGTAAATTAATTTTGTATAAATTACATTTCTCATGCAAATGCAGAAAAACAAAACGGCAAAATGAAAGAAAACTAAAGATGTAAAAACTTGAGAAAAAAAGAGAAATGATTTCTGGCCAATTGAAGATATGTTGAAAACAGACCAAGGCTGAGACAGAGAGAGAGAGAGAAAGCTGGCAATAAAAATGGAATTGTTTATGTGATATTTGCTGTTTATTAAAATGTAAAATTTCCCAGATTAAAATCCAATTTAAACAAATTTTCAAGTTTACCAAAAAAATATATATATATATATTTAAAAGTTATAAATCAATAATAATTATGAATTTGTTGCAAATATTTGTAATTTAATTTTTGGCAAGAAATTTGTTTCTTGTCCATCATTTTCTTCATCAAGAGAGTAGTTTGATAAGTCATTGATTCTTTAAATAAAATACGCACACAAAGCGACTGGAGAGCAAATTGTGTGCTTGTGGCGATTTTAAACTAATGTTGGATTGGAATCCCCAACCAGTTAAGGCACTCCTGGAAATCTTTTGAAACAGCTGTATAGTCGACCATCCTCTTGGGCGACCTGAACATTCGGCGTAACCAGTGCTGGTACTTTAAGAAAAACGACGAGGCCGAGCTTAGGTTGGTTTTGTCATTTTTATACCCATGTAGTGGGTATTATAAAATTGTCGAAATGTTTGTTACGCATAGAAGAAAGCGTCTTCGACCCCATAAAGTATATATATTCTTGATCACCGTGATGAGCTGAGTTGATAAAGCCTTGTCCGTCTGTCAAAAAAGTTTTCCTCACTAGAACTTGTTTTTTTGACCGACCGTTTCTATGGCAGCTATATGCTTTATTTATCCAATTTTTATAAATTTTTCCAGAATTGTATGGAAACATATAAAACTAATATAAACCACGATTGATGACGCTGCGATGAAAAACAAAAAAGTTTTTCTTACTAGAGCTAGTTCTTGGACCAATCGTTCCTATGACAGCTATATGATATAGTCATCCGATTTTGATAAATTTGTTCAGTAATAAGTGGAAGCATGTAAAACTAATATATACTAAGATTGGTGAAGCTACGATGGTAAACAAAAAAGTTTTTTTCACTAAGACTTATTTTCCGACCGATCGTTCCTATGGGAGCTATATGATATAGTCATCCGATCCGGCCGGTTCCGACATATTAGTTGCGTGCAGCAAAAGAAGACTCTGTGCAAAATTTCAGCTCGATAGCTTTAAAACTGAGGGACTAGTTCGCGTAGAAACAGACAGACAGACGGACAGACAGACGGACGGACGGACAGACGGAATTGAACTCAGCTCGTCGTCCTGATCAAGAATATATATTGTTTATGGGGTCGGAAATGAATATTTCTATGCGTTACAAACTTCTGGGCAAAATTAATATACACTTTTCAAGTGTATACAAATTCGTGAATACTTCATGACCTATATTCAATATGTTTAATTTTAACACGCACGGATTACGAGTACACATACGAAAGTCTGTGTTTTCTCACGATCACGTCGTGACTTGCCGTGACACACCGTGATACATTTAAAATCACGTCTCGCGCGCACCTCTATTCTAAACCACTAGACCGATCGAACTGAAGTTTTAACTGTTAATAAGGATAACCGGACTGCGTAGAAATTATTAAGAAAAAAAAAAGGAATTTCGCGTTTCTGCATATAAAATAAACACCATATAATAATCTTATCTCAGTATGAGTTTTCTTTAATGATTTGATATGAATTTGAAATAGCCGTAAAAAAAATTTATTAAAGCCTACTACTCAGAACTAAAGATGGGCGCGTGTCAAATATATTTAAACACGAATGGCAAATTTCAAATACGCACATCACACGCACGGTCAAAAACTTAGTAAACAAGACACGCACGACTTTATTTATACTGAACAACAAATTACGAAATTGTTTAAACCAGTCGACTTTAATTAAGTGTGACCAACAGCCGATATATGTTGACCGGTTGATTTAATGATTTATTCTGGGGTTACATTGCCTCATTTTGATTAAAATTCCTGTTATTTTCTGGCATTTGTCATTTTAAGACCCAATGTAAACCCAGTATTCGTTTTTTTTTTATACTGTTGAGTCAAGTATTTTCGGCTTGTGTCGTGTTAAGTCGTGATATACCGTGTTCGTGTTTTAAATGGTCAAAACGTGCATGCACGAAATCTGATGATGCAACACGAACACGTCGTGTTGAGTCGTGCGAGTTTGTGACACGAAGAATAACACGACACGCACCCAAGTCTACTCAAAACGATAAAAAAATATTTTTGTCACAATAGAATGATCTAGTTCTCGTTCTCGTTACAGACTCTTAACAGTTATTCTTATGTTTAGGTGTTTGTGAAAAAGAAAGGAAAATATATACATGAGTGATATGACATTATGTAAATGTTAAAGGGAAGTATTTATCAAATCTTTCCTCGTTTTCAGTAATATATATCTGGCTTTTACAGCCCCAAAGGGCCAAGCCAAGCATCTTCTCAATCTCTTGGCTTGATGTGCTTTTCAATTTTCGCACAAGAGAAAGGGATCTACAGTTTAACGCCGAGTTCGAAGAAGCATTTTCAAGTCTAGTTACTTCACACCTAGCGCCAATTGCTGGTGAAGGTGACCGGACGTGTAAATGTTTTAAAGAAAAAACTTTTTATTAGATGTTACGAGGCGGGACCTGTCACACGGTGATGGATTATTTTAGTTAAAAAATAATGATTTAGAGCACGCGAAATTCACTTTCTGCGTTTTCGTCCAAATGCACGACATTTTCTGCTTTCAATGGTCTGTTAACATTTCGTAGTTGACAGTAGTAGTTTTGCTTTTTAAGATAACACTGAGGAAATTATCAAACAGCCCACGTAAATAGAAGAAAACAGTTGAACAATTGTTGCAAATTGGTTAGAAAATATTTGAAATCTAATTTAGCCGCATTCCACTTATTCCTTTATTACCAATCATTAAATATCTGCCCCAATTGCATATAAACAATTTTATTACTCACACATAAAACACGACTAAATAGTTACCAGAACTTGCACAATAAAATAAAAATGAAGAAAAACTAACTAATGAATTTATGGCATAGAAATCTCTGGCCAGGATGAACTAACTAACTAGAACGCGACCCAGAAAGTGGCTGTGGGCTGTAGGTAAGGGCATGAGGTGGTGCAAGTTGGCGTGCGAAAACAAACACTTTGCTGGGCTGTAAGCATTTATGAGCATAAACATTGTTAAACATTTGCATATGATAAGTACCAGACACCACTCACTTACTATCTATTCTATATACCTGAAGAGAAACAGAGAGAGAGGGAGTGTGTAAAAACATCAACAACACCCACTAGAAGATAGCAGGCAAGGTCGCTGAAGCCGGGTAATACACGTTCATTTTATGAGGACTGCAGAATGAACATAAGAAGCCCAGTTTTTAGCACCTACAGTAAAACATAGAAGTAAACATATTATTTATTTATTTATGCAAGCCTAGTGATGGCCCAAGACACTCACGAACTGTAAGAGTGCCATTCTTGTGTGGTTTTAGTGCCATTTGAGTAATTGAATGGCAAAGGAAATGGTCATTTTAGGTACTTATTTAGTTGGGCAAAAAGTTGAAAAGTAGAAAGTTGTAAAAAGTTTATTTTGCTAGTATTTAAGGTGTGTGGAATGAAATGAAAAATTAATCACAAGTTTGCTTAGCAAATTATATTTATTGATAGACCGCATTTAGTCTGAATGGAAATTTAATATAGATTTAAAAAAATGATTTTGTTTAATGTTTATATCAGGGACCGTAACGATTATAATTTATATTGTATAAATCGCTTGATAATACTTATTTCATGATTTTTTCCATTTGCTCATGAAAAAACGATTAATATATAACAATATTTGAAAACTTAGGAAATAACTATTATTTTTTGAGCATATAAATAAAAATCTCAAATAAGAGTTATTTATGGATTTTAAAATAAAACTCAAGATTTACCGATTTATTATAGATCAACAAAATAAAAATCAGAAATAAGAGTTATTTAAGGATTTTTAAATATAACACATGAAATAACTATTATTTTTTGAGCATTAAAATAAAAATCACAAATAAGAGATATTTATTGATTTTTATATTATTTTTTGAGTAAAAAAAAAAATGTAATATAAAAGTTATATAACGATTTTCAAATAAATCTGAAAAAATAACGATTATTTTTTTATTAAAAAAAATACAAGTCTAAAATAAAAGTTATAAAATGATTTTTATTGGTTCACTCAAAATAAAAATCATTTTCAAAAAGCGGCTTTTATATGGTGATATATGTGGGCATTGTTGCATTAAGGTTTAAACTGAAGGTAGAGGAACTACCCAAGCCAACATTTAAAAAAAACAAACCTGCCTTCCGCCTAAGCAAATATGCACTAATGATTTGTTTTAAAGTTTATTTGCTTATAATTTTTAGAGTGACTTTACTTAAGGGGGTCTTCTACCTTTGAAAATTTTTTTTTTCGATTTTTTTGTTTTGCCTTATTATTATAACTTGGACATTCCCCTTTCATCCCCTTTAAACCGTTTTCAAATATTCGAAATATTTTAAATATTTTTTTATTTATATTTTATTATTACGAAACATTTATATCCATTTTAGTGGAGCAATGTTCTATGCTAACGTGAGTATTTTCAATGCTGCTCAAAACTTTAACCGCGTTTTTCTCGAAACCACGTTTTTTGACCTGGTAGCCATGATTGGGCCAGTTCTACAGAACCGATTTTGATCAGCCATGTTGCAAACGACGCAGAATTGATGTAATTCTGGCCCGTACCTCAATCAAGAGGAAAAACATTTTTTTACTATTTTTTTTACACTAAACTACAAAAAAAAAACTTGAAAAATCAAAATTTTTTTTTTAACATGCCGCCAATTTTTCAAAAAAATATTAAAAATTATGATTGAGGTACGGGCCAGAATTATATCAATTCTGATCATAACCTCATTTACCGTTTTCAGTTCCGATAACCTGGAGTCCCGGAATCATGGCTACCACCTCTACACCTTTTTTTGAGACCTTAATTGGCAGGCCGATAACTTTTTGAACAGCCCTCGAATTCCAAAATTTGTTTTTTTATTTTTTAATTTAATTAATAAATAACACAAAACAAAAAACCAAATTGAAAAAGCTTTTATAGCTTTCTTTCAAGAAATTTTTTTAAAACACTCATAAAACGCTGTTCAAAGGTAGAATACCCCCTTAAATACATATATCCCCATTATTTGAAAATGATTTTTATTTTTTAAAGTATGGGTTCAATTCTATCCAAATGGCAAAATATTTCTTTTAATGGCAGGAATTCAGCAGATTTAAGGACAGATTATTTCTAACCAAAATTAAGAAATATTTGTCTGCTTTTTATAAAGATTTCATATAAGTTTAGGTCCAAATTCTTATCTTCAAGATAGCCAATATATGTCAAATAAACTTTAATTTCTGATGATTGTAAGTTGCTGTGACAGACTCTGCTTTCTAGGCCCTAAGTAAAATATACTTACAATTCTCTCAGTTTGATACGCACCGGAACCGGGATTAATCCCTGGTTACCGCACATCCGTTATTCGTTTTCGGGTTTGATCTTTACTTTGATCTAGAAATACAGTGTGATGGTTAGTTAAATAAATTTTGACATTGAACTGGTTAACTGGTTAACCAGGTTAAATAAGTGGTTCATAAAGAGGTTCTGAGCCATATCTCAGAGATAATTAAAGATATAAACTTAAAATTTGGTGTGTTTGTGAGTAATATTAAGTTAGACATTTTTCTGGTTCAAGACCGGTTCCGAACTCGATTGATCCGGTTCAAGAATGGTTCAGAGCTTTATTAATAAAGAAATGATTTAAAAGTCGGTCATAATGATATTTTATTAAATGGTAAATAATGTTGGCTAAATAATTGCTGATTTTTTTTTTTAAATTTTATCAAAAGTTACAGAAAAATTGGTTATTTTCGGAAAAAAATTCTTGTCAGTTTGACAATAAAAAGTTTTATTAGTAACCTCAAAACTGTTTTCTTCAACATCTAAAAAAAAGAATAAATGATGTCTAAAAGAATTATCTGTTCAAATTTCACTTTCAATGCATTTGCCTTTGGCTCTAATATGAAACTCAACCAATTACTTTCGTTTATGTTGAAAAAGATTCTGAAAAGTTTCTTTTCGAACTTGTTGTTGTTTGAACAAAATATTCTATAAAGTTTTTCTCATGTTTTCAACACCCAGCCGCCGCCACCACCCTGCTCAATTCCCTCAAACACTTTTACTTTCATAACCAAAAAGCCTAACACTTGAACCAAAGAAATACAAGAACAAAGTCTCATCGACAAAACTCTTAAGTATGCTCAGACGATTTGAAACTTATACAGACTCTTCGAATTAGTTGGTGATTACAGTTGAGATGGGTCATCTAGCTCTCATATTTTTCTTATACCAAGTCTTATATGAATCATTTTCTTTGAAATTTTGGCTTTAAATCATCAAACCTAGTATAAGAGATATAGAAGAGCTCTTCTATGACCCTTCTATGACTCTTCGATTGTGTATTCAGCGCTTTGATACAATGCTTTGGGCGGTATAAGATAAATTTTATACTTTGGTAAGTGATGTATAAGATGAGATATTATACAATGCTTTGTCATGTATAAGATGATTTCTTATACAAGCTTGGTGATGTATAAGATGATTTCTTATACAATGATTTGTAATGTATAAGATAGCATCTTATATAATATTATAAGCTGGCTAATTATACAATGTGTTGTGGTATATGAGCAGGTGTCTTATACAATGATTTGTAATTTATAAGATAGCATCTTATATAATATTCTTTGCTGTATAAGCCGGCATTCTATTTTTAAAGCTACTTATACTAGTTCTTATATTTAAGTTAATGCTGGATTTTGGTCTTATATTAATCTTTTACAAGAACTTATAGTCGATTAATTTTATTCACATAAGAGGATTGAATTCAGATTGAATTTGAATTTAATAAATCAAGAAACGTTCACCTTCTCCATTCACACTCACATATAATAAGTCTTATATTATATTTACCACTTGATCATATAGAAAACTTAATCAAGACCCAACATCAAAATAAAACGGATTGGGGATTATATTCAATTAAGTGGAAGAAATCTGTGGTATAACATCTAGAATAGGAACTAATAGGACCTTTTTTTTCGTGATGCTCTAGCGGGAAGTGTCATTATCATCACCACCGTTAGTAAAAAGCCCAACAGTTCCCCAAAGATATCAAATAGAGCTATAGATAGAGAATATTTTCAGATTAATTCACTGTTTTATTTTATATTCATTTATTTTGTTTTACTTTATTTTATTTTATATTATTTTATTTCATTTTATTTTACTTTATTTTATTTTATTTTATTTTATTTTATTTTATATTCTTTTATTTCATTTTATTTTACTTTATTTTATTTTATTTTATTTTATTTTATTTTATTTTATTTTATTTTATTTTATTTTATTTTATTTTATTTTATTTTATTTTATTTTATTTTATTTTATTTTATTTTATTTTATTTTATTTTATTTTATTTTATTTTATTTTATTTTATTTTATTTTATTTTATTTTATTTTATTTTATTTTATTTTATTTTATTTTATTTTTTTATTTTTTTTTTTATTTTATTTTATTTTTTTTTTTATTTTTTTTATTTATTTTATTTTTTTTATTTTATTTATTTTTTTTTTTTATTTTATTTTTTTTATTTTATTTTATTTTATTTTATTTTTATTTTATTTTATTTTATTTTATTTTATTTTATTTTATTTTATTTTATTTTATTTTATTTTATTTTATTTTATTTTATTGTTCAGTATTTTTTTTACGAAATTTTGACTGTAAAATTATAGATTTTGGCCAAAAAATGAGTATACCTCGGCCTCGACTTTATGTTTTTCTAACATCATTGTTAAAAAATTTAAATTTTTGCGATTTTGACGCACAAGATGCAATTTTTTCGGGTAAGTTTGTTCCGCATATTTTTTCTCTCGTTTGATACCTACAACTTTGCTGAAGACAGAAAAAAAAATTGTCTCTCGGTTTACGAGATAGAGCCGTATCAAAATATCGAAAAAGTGGTCAAAATCCAGTTTGAGCAAAAAAAAGGATGATAGCATAAAATCGAAACCTGAACCAATTTGAAAAAAGTAATAATGCAGAATTTCTAGTTTTTGCAAGTACTTTCAGTGGCGATTCTCAAAAATTGGTTCAGATTTTATGTGTTGCACTGTGTAATAAGTCGATTTTGATAATATTTTAAAACTAAAATTTGTAATCTTCGAAAGTTTGACTTTGTATAAGGGGCCTGTATGACTTAACTCTACTACATATAATACGACAGCACAAATATAAGACTACCTATCGCATCTTATAAACTCAATTCAGAGCATTATAAGACCTGTATTACCTAACTCTACTACAAATATTGCAGCAGCACATATTAATATAAGACTACATATTTTATCTTATAGCCCAAATCAGAGCATTGTATATGTCTGAATTTCACACTCTTATAAAAGCCGAGAGCATTGTATAAGCTGAAATCTGCAAATGTCAAACAATATATTAGTAGAGTTAAAAACCTCTTCAAGCGCAAGCGCTGTGTATGCTGTAAGAGACGAACTTCAACGAAGTTGAAACGTACTAAAACATTCAATACTTCACGAGGGGTTTGTACTTTTAGAGCAAGTATTAAAAAATGAAACATAAAAAAATTAAAAAAATTATTTTGAAAAACTAAAAATATATTTTAATTAAATTAATTATTTTTAATAATACAATTTTATTATTTTCTTAAAATATTCCAAGTTAACTCAGACCCAAACCTGTCTAGCTCGAAGACTGGCTTAGCAATGACTCAAACCCCCGCAGTTGTGTTATAAGTCAGGCCGCAACCTCATGTTTGATGAGCCAACAAGTTTGAGTTCGTTTCCCTTTCAAGTGGTAAGCTGCGCTTCGTTTGTCGGGGAGTATAATTTAGTCTTGTTCGATCTGCGGGTGTTTAAGGTCCACCAACCAAAACAACGTCGCGTGTGTGAAAAAAACAACATAAAAAATACATACGGAACTCGAAAAAATCAACAGTATCAACAGTTAGCATTTGTTTACTGTGCTGTGTGTGTGTCTCCAGTGCATGTGTTGTTGCTTGTGTTTATGGTGGGAAAAAAAGTGTGCATAAAAATGCTTAAAAATGTCAAAAAGGCCGCCAAGCCTGCTAGAGGCTTAGCTATATAATTAAACAAAACAACCCAAAAAAAAGTATCTTTAACTAACAACCAAACAACAAATAAAAAACAGTGTTTAAAAACAAAGACATAAATCTACTACACGGCTAAAAGATGCAGTTTTGGATAACTTTGACATTTGTCTGGCTTTTGTTGGGTAAGTTATATCAACATGTGGAAAACTATCTTATAGATACAAATTTTCTGACCGTTGCCAAAAGTTCATGACATTTTGCAAAGAAGATGAGTATGAAATGTGGCTTAGTCTGGCTCAGACTGCTGACTGCTGGTTTTTCTAGCTGTTGACATTTAAACACTTGTTTTTCCTCCAGCCGCTGCGGTTTTTACTTCACAACAAAAGTGTTTCTGCCACAAAGTGGCAAGTGTTGCTTTAATATGTACCTCCTTCCCCGGCAAAAGTTTCTCGTATAAATTTTTTCACATTTTTTTCTTTGTATTTATATTTTGATTTATGCGACATAATTCCGGCGAACTTTGTGGCACACATAATTCAAGAAACAGAGGGAAAAAAGACACAGAGAGAGAGGGGGCCAATACATTGCTGTTGTTGTTGTTGTTGTTGTTACGGTGTTTTATTTTTTAATTATTTTTGTTATATCTTTTATTGTGTGTCTCTGCTAATTGAAAACTATTTGCATTTAACTTAATGTTCCATTAACAATTTGTTAGGCGTTAAAAAGTTCTGTTTTTAATTTATTTATGGTACGAGTGTTAATTTGCCTGCCTTGAAATTATAACGGATCGACAGAGATTTTTTTGGACTCGACATGACGAATTTATTAGTGGGCATTGAAAATCGTTTGATTAGAATCAACATGTGAATTGTGGAGTCATTTAGAGCGGCGCTCGACTGAAGTTGAGGCTAAGAATGGGTTGGTATAAAAAAATGATTATTAGCTAATTTTAAATAAAAGATTTTCTGCTCAAAATGTTTATACAAATATTTGTGAAAATTAGAAATTTTAAATTTCCTTTAAAATTGTTGTTGTCCATTTAAATTATATCAAGACTTTATTTATTGTGATTTTTTTTTCATAAAATTTATACAAAATTATAAAACTACAGAAAATTTCCAATTAAAAAAACAATTTTAAAAACAATTTAAATTCCAATAATATGTAGTACATTTTTTTGTTTTTAAAGGTTTTTAGTTTTTTTAGTGGTAAATTTAATATTCAGGTGTGTCCTGGAAATCTTTACAGATTTTTGTAAAAACGACTGCATTTCAAACTAAACTTAAATGACTTTATATGAAAAGGGACAAGAATTAGTTTGCTTACTAAATTAATTGGACGGAAACCCGTACGAATCAAATCTACCTGGCTTGGAGCAGTCGGTTTTAAATCGCTTAACTTTCGTCATCTGATTGGCATTAGTTGTCAGTTGAGGCATCAGATAATAAAGTGCAAATAAGGGTAGTTCGCAAAAAGTTGTGATTGCATAGCAATTTGATACATCAAAAATACTTTGGTTGGACTTATGCCATTTTTGAATGAAATATTTTGGTTGGACTTTTTTTTCCAAAAAATATTTTGGAGTCACTTTGTCGCACATGCAATTGCGTCGCTTGCGACAGACAACTGCAAAAATACAAAAAACAATCACACACTGTTTGAAGCTCTCAAGACATTTTGTTGTAGTATTTTTTTAGTTGTGGTCAGACGCTCCTAAATCAATCACTAAGAGTTAAAGAGTTTGCAATTTTTTTTTATAATTCCGAATTCGACTAAAATTTCAAAAATTTTAACAATTGCGCTAAAAAACGTTTCTATTAATTGCAGAGCGTAAAATAATAAGTCAGAAAGTATTCTTGGATCGGCTGATGAGTCATTGGCCAATGTAAGAAAATGTTACTTTTTGGAATGGAACTAAATTTACGTTTTCAACATAATCATCTTTTAAAGCAATTCACTTTATCCAACATTTTTGAGCATTCCACAAAAATTAGATTGTTAAAGGTCCTCAAAATTGGCATTTCTATCTCCTTCATTTGACTGAAATCTCTTTCCGCCGATTCATTTATTCTGGAATGGAAATGGGCAATTGTAGCAGGGGGCTAAATCTTGAAAGTATTCATATAATTTTGCAATTGTGCGGGTGGAAAAAAATTGTCAAGTTCTGTCAATCGTTTTTTCATTAATTCTACTTCGAATCGTTCAAAAAGCACATAATAAAACTTTCGTCGTTTTCAATGTAATCGGTGTAAATAAAGTCACGGGTTTTCCAAAAAACCCTTTCCAGAATATTGTTTGGCCCTTTTGGGGTCCGTAGTTTTGATTGTTTCTTGATCTCTTGATGAATCCAATTTTAATCTACAATCACGAAACAGCAAATAAATGCATTCTTATTGCGGTTTAACTTCGCTAAACACTTCTTCGAAGTGAACACACGGTTGTATTTGTTGTCGACAGTCAGCAAAGACGCGGCACCAATCTTGTCACTTGTAAGCGCGAGTTGCCTAAAGTATCAATACTTTTGCGCATTTTTATTCTTTGATCTTTGATTACTACTAAATGACTTTTTGTAAACCATTTCTGGGGCGATGACCTCTTTTTGCCAGTCTGGGCACATTAATCCATTTAAATTCGTATAACAGGAGATGAAATGGACATGGATTGATATAGTCAAGTAGTCAATCCCAGTTTTTTATATATTATATATATTTTATATTATATAAGGAATATAAAAATGATTTTCTATCATGTAGTTTTGAGTAAACTATATGAGAATTCAAGCTATTGGCTCTCTGTTATTTTCCAAATCAAAAATTGTCTTTTTCTTTTTTGAAGTATGGGCTGCAAACCCAAATAGTTTTTGCGGATGTCCGGTGTGCGGGTTCGAACTAAAATTTACCATTGGTTAAGGTTCAGAAATTTTAGGTTCAATGTTTTCGTGTTAGGGTTTTCGTTAGAACCTTGGTTCGACCCAAGTTTTGCAAAATTTGTATACTTAGAAGATAAATTAATTTGTTAAAAGTATACAAAAATTTACAGAATTTCTGTTTACTTAAACATGTGAACTCAATTATTTGGAAATTAAATTAATGAGTATTATTTCTTCGAGCAATTGTTGGTCAATGCTACTTCTTTTATTTGTAAAATAACTTTTGGTGAACCGAGAGTTTTGGTTAGGCACTGGTTCAGGTTCAACTATTTTTTTTTTCACAGAGGTTCGGTTCAAGGTTCGATTCACTGTTAAAGAAAAGTCGGTATTTCGGGTACGATCCGTTTCGGTTCAAAAACGGTTTGCAGTCCTGGAAGAATGTGCCCAATTTAATAACATAAACTTAATTGAATAAAAGGGAGAAAATCTACTAATAGTACAGTGTATTGAAATATTTTTATGGAGAACACAACTCAAGTTTAAAGTCAATCCTAAGTAAACATTCTAAGAATTTCCCCTTACAAACTTTTCCCTTCATTTTCATTCACAAGAAGACCAAGTTTCCCGAATTCCGTCTCTACATTCTTGACTTAAAGGTGTGCGTACAATTTCTGGCCTGGGCCTAGCCGTTTGGCCTGGGCATTGATGAATCAGTCAGTCGGACTTGAAGATTTATATATGCAGACTCCGATTCCGAAACGGTTCGACTTCTTATCTTATCTTTTGCTGACCAGCAAAAATATAAATTTATAATAGTTGTATTCTTTTTAAAACCTACGGTTTTTAATTAAGTAATTGTGACCGTCTTAATTAAAATGTAATGTACAAGGGCTGTTCCATTATGGTCTAATTCATGGCCTAACAAGAAAGACGCCAAAAAAATGCGCAACAAAAATATTTCTTCAGGGATAATTCTGGATGCAGAAATAATTCTTAGCGTAAATCATAAATTTTTCCGATCGAAACTACACATGTGGCACTTATGCATATTTTAAATTTAAGAGCAAATGTGGTAGCCATCTTACACAGAACTTTTTCTTCTCTTAATTGTTTATCAATGTGCAATGTGCACCACTTTTTAAAATGACTACAATATCGTTGGAAGTCTCATACCATTTTTTCCTTTTTATTTACCATTTCTGGAGTAGCCAACTCATTGGGCCGGCCACAGCATTACGTCCCCATTTGCACGCAGTCACACAATATTTTTACTGATGACAGAAAAGGAGCAGACTCAAGCTCTTCTTTCTCTAGAATAGTCATAAAATATATTGATGACTAAAATACAATTTTTTCAAAATAATTTTCACACACTTTTGTTTACTAATTTTTCCCTTAGCCATTATTGGATAACAATTATAAAACAATATTAGTAAAATTCCTAAAAATATGTATGCGGCATAACAAGCTCGTTACATTTGTCATTTGATTTCTCATTCAATCATATTTTCAGTTGAATTTTCTTCCAATTAATTATGTTGTTCAATAAATAAATTCTCCGAATTTGTGTCTACACTCACGTTCAGTGGCCTCTGTCAAGCGCCAGTCAACTCAAGACTCAAGTAAATTCAATTTGAAAAAAAAAACAGGCTTCAGCAGATTACCCACATCATTACTCAAGGACTCAAAGTTGCCTACACTTTGGCGCACGCCCAGAACGAATGGAATAAGGGCAGCTGCTTCTTTAGACACATTTGCACGCGCTCAAAATTAACACAAGTCAAGCTGCAAAAAAAGGCTAACAAGAAATACACCTGCCCAAAAAAAAAAAGTCAGCTTGTGTAGCACAAGCAGCACCACAAATTATGACTACTTTTTGGCACAACTAGCTAATTGAGGATGTGGTCTCGGCCTCAACCAAAAAGTGGAATTTGTACTTAAATCCCGGCCCTAATGTATGTAGGTTTATAATCCCATGCAAATTGAATTAAAAGCTAGAAAATCTCTGCCTGCCTAACTCTTATTTGCAGTGCATTGAACCCACTAAGCTGGGGCTAATCGCTGGCCCAACTACTTTGCCGGACTTGTCGTCATCATCAACTGAGCCCGACTAAGCCACTTGCTCTGATTAAGAAAAAATTATATGACGAACAGGTTATGAGGGGGTTGAGTAGGTCTATACAAAAGTGCGAATGAAGTACTAGCCCACATATGAGCCAGTCAGCTTTTTGCTAAATTGAAAGCAGAACATGGAAGAAAAACATAAAATGAGCGCTAAAAAAACTGACCGCAATTTTTCCTCAACACTCAAATTGCACCACTTGGAAGTAATCCAACAATCCTTAAACAGGTTAGCAAGATGTAAGGGAAACATTTTAATGAAAATGTTAAAAAATTGTAGGCTAGGGCAATTATAAGGTAATGCACTAAATAAAATGTATGGATTTTGAATAAACTTTAAGAAACTGCAACTTAGCCTGAAATCGAAACAAGCAGTCGAATTGTGATCTTTGAAATCAGCTAAAATTTGAATTAAATTCATTTCTAAATTTTATATAAGTTACAGCAAGCTTCCCCCTCGTTTTTATTAAATTTAATAATTATATAGGCAGCAAAATCAAACAGAAAGGCGCTGTAACATAAAAACAGTTTGTTGTCTGGTTTAGTTTTTTGTAGTTTACTTACACAAATTTTTCGTTTTTCGACTTCGGCAGTACCTGGATATGGGCACTTCCACCGAAAGGTTTACCGACACCAAAAATTTAAAAGTTTTTCAAAACCCTTTGCTTTATGATATTTTTGTAGGAAAACAGTTAAATATAATTAATATAAATCAATTTTACATTTATTTATAACCCACTTCGACATATTCAAAATCAAAGTCGCGCAAGCGTCACTTATCCCATTTTGATATTTTGCTTGCACTTTTTGTTTTGATAAAAGTTCTTTAATGTCTCTCTTTATGCATTGACTATTGCATTCTTAAATCTTATACCGAATAAGTCTTTAAAGGGTCAAAAGAGAAAAAAAATAATGCGATTGCGCAAAAACATAATTTTTTGATTTGCATTATTGAATATTTCGATGTCCCATTCGACATTGATAAACAACATTTGATATCTGTGAGTACACCTAAAGATTTTTGATTCATATAAAAAAAGACATGCCGAAAAATGAGAATATTTGAAATCTTATATAAAGTTGGTCCCGTGCGACATCGTAAGTGCAAAACTTTAAAAATTTTTATTACATTAATGTTTTTTTTAAATCAATCTTTTTTATAATTAATATTTAAAGAGCAAAAAAAGCGACGAAACAAATTAAGAGACTTGCAAACGGTGCAGAGAAAAATTTAAGGACGATCCAATATTTATGACAATTTTTTTGTATTTTGTTATTAAGTGAAAATCAATGCATACATTAAGATCTTATTTTTACTACGCTTTTTTTTATATAATTTCGTCAAAAGAGTAACTGAAAAAACATAATTAAACCATACCAAATAATTAAATAATTATATTTATCAGGATCAAATTAAATCGGTTCAAAAAAACTTTTAATTTTCGCTCTCCGTGCCCTCAACCTTACCGCCTTACGAGCACAGATTACTCTTAATCGTTCTTCCTTCTCTTAAGAACCGCTGGATTTGCCATTGTGTGCTTTTCATTCATATACTCCTATCAGGTGAAATTGTCTCTAGTGCTCTGCATAGCCTAAATCTTGCTATTTCTTTCCGTCTTACCAGGAATTTTTTTCCGATCTATCTACAGCCATGTCTTACAAATTTTACTCATTTTGAACCTTAACGGAACTTATGTCTGAACTATCATATGTAATACCATCTTCTCTCGACGCACTCTTCTATGTTAGATGTAAGAATCAATTTATTGTCTTATTTTAATCGTTCCTCGCAATGTTAAACAGCATTTTGTCAAACTATAAAAATAATTATAATGATGGAGAAAAAATGTACTGTGCGACATGTCCCGTGCGAAAGTGCCTAATATTGAATTTTAAAAGAAGTATTTGGTTTTTTAGGTAAAATCAAAAGCATTTTTAAGTGACATTAATGCACAACATTCTAAAATTTAATACATTGAAATATGGCCTCAGGTTTCGCTGAAATCGGCTTTTCAATTTTTGGTCGCCAAAACCATTTCTGTTTTTGTCCCGTGCGAATGCCCTGATTTTTTGCAATTATCTTGAAAAGTAAAAATTGCTCAAAATCAACCTTATGACCAATTATAGGGCCTATTAGGAGCTATAAGCTTAGCTGACATAATAAAAATCAGATTTTTTTTGACTTATCTTCACTTCATTAGTGATCGAGGGTCCCGTTCGACATAATGGAAATGCCCACATACACCTTAGCAACAAATATAGGGCCAACTAAGAGTTATAAGTTAAGCCTTCTGTCAAAATAAAAACCCATTTTAATTGGACTTTTTTTTACTTCAAAAGTGTTTGAAGGTCTCGTTCGACATAATGGAAATGCCCATAAATATGTTCCAGAAATATTAAATAAACTCAAATTTTTTAAATTAGGAATTTCAATAAGCTCCAAACTCTCTCGTATTGATTAATTTTTATGGGTTTTTTAATTAGTTTTTTTTTTTGTATTAGCTGATCCAATACATAAATTTTTTCGCATTTCTTCATTCAATTGACAGTTGTTCAATACCATTTTTTTTAAATTATTTTTTTATTTGTGAGTTTGTAATTAATTTGTCGATTACAGCATCACGCAAGTAAAACTATGCAAGTCAAAAGAAAAGACATGAACTCCAACGGGTTAGCCCTATTTTGAGTCTGAGGAATCGAACTGCATCATTACATTTATAAATTATTACGATGGCTTCATATAAAATTTGTTTTAAATTTTTTATAATTTGCTGTCCTTTGCAAAAAAATTATATGAAATTCAAATTATTAGACCTAAAGTCCTCTAATTTATTATTGCTCTTTCAAAAGTTATGGTCCAAAAATTTAACAAATTTACGACTTTTTTTATATAATATTTATTATCTTAAGAAGTAATTATTGCAGATTTTGATTTAGAAATAAATATATTTTGAATACCGATTACTAATTTATATAATGTCAAAATTTTTTAAAAATTAATTTAGAGTTTAATTTTTGTCGTCGAAAATTTAACAAAATGCTTGATCTTAATTTATGCCCGTATATATTAAAAGATCGACCATTTTTTAACAAAAAAAAAAACATATCAAAGTTATTTTTTAATATATTAAACATTTATTCAATATTCTCAACAATATTCTGAAATATTTTTACAAGTTTTTTTCCCCAACTCCAAAACTATGTGCTAATTTTTGGTTTAATCTAGACCAAGCTTTACAAAATTGTTCAAATAATCTCAAATATTTATACATTCAAAAAAAAAATCAAAAATTATGTGCTGAATTTTAATATACACTCAAACAAGTTTTACAAAATTGCTAAATTCAGTTAAGATAAAAAATATGTAGTTTGACCTTTTGGCGAGACAGGCCCCGCGAAATAATAAAAAAAACAACAACGGAACGTACCGATCCCCAGACATTATAATTATGCAGCTGGCACATGCATTGCAACGGCAACGTCAACGGCGACGGCGGCTTCGGCTTTGGCATTTTGCAGTTTGCTAAGCGACAAGTGCAGCCGTCGCGTCGCTTCGATCGTCCAATCCAACTTGGTCTTAAAAACTAAGCCAGGTGCGTGCCTTTTGGCCCAACTAAAACACAAATTTTAAATTCAACTCCGCAGCCCCAGCACTAGCCCACGTCTGCTTGGTAAGCCAGCCAGCCAGCCAGGCCAGCTAGCTATCCATTCATATGGTGGCGGCTTCGGCTTTGCTGCCATTCATAAACCCGTATTTTTTTCCAAAGCACGTAGGTTGTGTCGACGGTCGATGGTCGTCGATGGCTGTGTTAGTTAGTCTCTTGAACTGGTTTTTGCTTTGATTTCTTTATGAGTCTATTGCGGGGACCATTTCTGTTGATTTCTTATTCAAATAACCCAAAGACCGGTAGTCCGTCCCTCGGGAGAGTGCCAAGATTTAACTTTTCCCGTGCCAAAATATTTATTAATTTTGTTTGAGCCAAAAACTTTTTTACGACTTACACTAAATAATATTTTGTTGCATATTTTAAGGCTCCCTTTCCTGCCTGGCCCAACTTTCGGTTTTATTTTTCCACTGGCTAATTTATGTATTTTCATAGACTGCCAACGCCAACGAATTTCCCCCGAATATGTTTCCTCTACGAGGTGTTCTCTATGATTTTTATGCTTTTGAATTTATGACTAATAAAATTTGTCAATTTTTGCCTCCCGCATGTGGGTGTTAAAACGCACTTAACCCACGCTTTTTGGTTGACAACAACACCAAAGTGTAAACGGGTTTTGGACCAAAACCGGACGAGATTTACAGTCATAAAATCATCAAATCTATTACCCTACTCTTCTTTCGGCGTTTTGCTTTTTATTGGGGGGGAAAAATGAAAGAAAGAAAACGAAGAGAGTTTTATGCTTTAGGGTCTTTTTTTTTGTGAATATTTTTATTGTATATTTTTTTTGGTGCAAAATATATTTTGAGGCTGTAAATTTAATTACTGAGAATTCTACACTAAATCCTTAGTTTTATTAAAGAGCTTAAGGTTAAAATTGATTAAAGTGGGTTTGTTTATGAGTAAGTGAACAAAAATGAGTAGCTGGTTTTATATTATCTCCTTTTTATTTCATTAACCCATTGTTCAGGGACTTTTGTTCCATGATTCATACTACCATCTTCATTCACAAATTTCTTCCATTGTCAATTTCAATAATATTTTAATTTTCCAAAATTTTATTGCAAAAAATGTGTATGCAAATATCATTAATCTACATAATCGATCGTATTTTAATTTGTATATCTATTTTTATGGCCGTGTACCCGCACACACTCTTCAAAGGTGATTAACAAATTTTTTTTTTGTATATATATTTATGTATGCAGCTTAAAAAGTTTTTGTTTGTCTGCTGACTTGGTGAAGCTCGACCATTTGTTTTCATCAAAAACAAAATCAACAAAAAGTGAATGAAAAAAAAATACAAAATGTTTTCAAGGATGTTGTTCATTAACTTTGGAAAACCGTGTGAACCCATGCGGGCCCGCAAAAACTGACACCAATTGGAGTTTTTAATTGAAGAGACATTTTTAATACTTCTAAAAGCCATTTAATTTGACACTATTTTGTATATATGGCCGCCAGCTAAAAGAACTGAAAAGCCAGTCAAGCGTGTCACCAGAAATTCAAGTTATCTCGGGGCAACTCGCTCGAGCATAACATTTGACTCCAAACTAACTGAAATCTCTTCACGAAAGTTAGATAATCATAGAGAGGGAGAGATACTGAGACACTAGAGCCAGATTAATGGCTTCAAGCTGATTAGTTTGAGGCCAGAGACAAAAGACAAGACAAAAGGCCAGAGCAGACCAGGGCAGGCCAGGTCGTAATTAAGCAAAAGAGCTAACGCAACCAAGTCGCAGTTTAGTCAGAATTTGTAAATTATAGACAAGCTATTTGGCTGCTGCTCCACATGCCCAACAAGCAACAACCAAAATCCATTTGTTCATTTGTCAAAATTAACACGGCAGCCGCCAACAGAACAACAAAAGGCCCAAAAGGCATAACATAGATTTCCATATGATGATGGGAGATATCTTATGATAGGGCCAAAGGGCAAATATTCTGATGAGACAAAGAGAAAAATGAGGAGAGAGAGAGAGAGAGTGTGAAGTGATAATCTGTCTTATCCTTTTAAATTTACAAAATACTTTTTGGTACAAATCAAAATGGTTTAAGCAAATGCTTGATACCTGGCAGAAGAAAGCCTAAACGAACTCAAAAAGTATTTAAATTCTTGATCAGCATCCAGAGGTTAGTTTATATAAATCTGAAGGTTTAATTTATTAATAAAAGTTATTCTTAAGAAAGCTATTGACTATAACTGAATAGTACTATTAAACGAGCATGTATCACAAAATCCTAAAAACATTTATCAGACAATAAACGAAAGACTTCGATATTCCCGGAAAAAGTACTTAAAAGTTTTATTTTATTGTAATAAGCAGAGCTGAAACATAAATGTCAATTTTAACATCAAGTTAGCAGACAGTGCTTGCTGATCCCAAAAATATCAACCCCTTTAAAACTAGAAATAAACTACAAATTTTCCTAGAGTCAAATCGCATATACAAAAAATTGCTTGGGAAATTATTTCTTGCCTCATTGCTTTGTTGGGTACTCAGAAGGTCACGACCTTGTATGGATTGTATTGAACAGCTGATATTTCTTAAGGAATTATTGTGCAGTCATTTATTACTTGTCAACAATCAAAATACAATCCTTCTGATAACAGGTTTATTGTTCTTCGCAATAGCTAAAGGGAGGAACTAAAGATGGGTTCGTTTCCTATTTGGATAATGATAATATAAATGTTGAAATAAAATAAAGTATTTTGAAGCGTATCTTTGGAATTATTTATAACTTTACCGATTAGTAGTTACGTAAAGCTTTGAGCATAAGAAGGACAACAAAAAATATATAATTAAACATCGCGCGATTTTTTATGAAATATTTTTAATTTCAAAAAATCTCGCGATTTTTTATGAACTATTTTTAATTTCTACTTTTTGTAATTTTTATTTGACACATTTTTGGATTCCTAATTTTAATTTTCCTTAATTTTGGATTCCTATTTTTAGATCTCCCATTGTATTTTTTTTTAATTTTTTGGATTCCTAATTTTGGTTCTCCCATATTTTTTTCTTCAAATAACTTTTTCTTAATTTTGGATCCCCCAGTTTTTTATTTTCAAATTTTCTTTTTTCTTTTTTTTTGTTTTCTAAATAATAATTCGTAATTTTAGTTTCCATTTTTTTTTAGATTTCTTAATAATATTTGTCCTAATTGGCATAGTTAACCGTTCAAGTAGTGTGACCAGCCCCAAGATATCTGAAAAAGGCCTCAAAATTGAATTTTCAGTGTTATTATTTATTTATTTATTATTTAATTTGGTCACACTCTGTTTTCGGCATTGGCAAATTTCTTCAAGGAAAACGCCCTCAGTACCTTTACTTTGAATATTATTATAAAAATACACTTTCATTATCCGAAATTGAAGTATCTTAAAATTTTTAACCAGTTCAAATTAGGCTGCGCTAAATCCAACCAAAGCATAGAAAATTAACAAAAATGCATCTCCTGTAAAATATTGCTTTTGTAACATACTATAATTTCGGGCAAAGAGGGCGATATGACGTAAGTTGTAATTTTGATATCTCAGCTATATATAATACGTTCTTAATAAAAATTAGACAAATTATATAGATATTAAGCATGTACAAAAAAATTGGATGCATTTTTTATATTCAAATTCGAGAAATGTTTTGAATTGCACTGTTATACAAAAATTTTGAGGTTAAGACCAGCTTCGAAATTAGCCAAATGCACTATCAAAAATGATATAAGCTTAAGAACGAAACCATTATTTATGTATGTGAACTTAACAAAGCCAAATTACATAACCTCGAAAATCAACGAACTTGCATTCAAAATCAACTGGGCGACTTGAAGTTCGCTCAAAAGCTCAAAGCTATCTCTCGTCAGCCTTATGGTCTTAAGCATTTCACCAAAAAGCAGGCTACACATTTTAGCTCTTTTTTGTTGACTTTAGTACTTTGTAGTTCCTAACTGCTTATAGTGTTGATTGGAAGGAAGCCTGTTGTCTTCATGGAAACACTTTTGAAGGTAGTTCCAGGGAGGCTATTAAAACAATTCACAATGGCTTCTATTGGATCTTTTAAAAATTTGAAAGAAACCAATTTGCATTTTTATTTTTGACTATTAGTCCATAACTCTCACACAAGTATTCTCTTTCAGCCATTACCAAATAAATTCGTTTAACATTAAAACTTTGCCATAATCCTACACAATACATTTATCATTTATACATTATATTTAAATATACCATAATAATCAAAATAAAACCATAATATGTTTACAAAAATATTATGACTAATTCTGGAATATTACCTGAATATCCCCATATCTCGGACAATTATCGACCTAGATTGATCAAAATGGCCATTTTGGATTCGTTTTAACATGTATTACCCAGCTAGAAGTCGAATTTTTTCAATATCAGTCCGCTAGGAACCTTTTCCCGCCTTTAAATGGGAGTGTTATCCAAAAACACACTATTATGACTAATTCTGGAATATTACCTGAATATCCCCATATCTCGGACAATTATTGACCTAGATTGATCAAAATGGCCATTTTGGATTCGTTTTAACTTGTATTACCCAGCTAGAAGTCGAATTTTTTCAATATCAGTCCGCTAGGAACCTTTTCCCGCCTTTAAATGGGAGTCTTATCCAAAAACACACTATTATGACTAATTCTGGAATATTACCTGAATATCCCCATATCTCGGACAATTATCGACCTAGATTGATCAAAATGGCCATTTTGGATTCTTTTTAACATGTATTACCCAGCTAGAAGTCGAATTTTTTCAATATCAGTCCGCTAGGAACCTTTTCCCGCCTTTAAATGGGAGTCTTATTCAAAAACACACTATTATGACTAATTCTGGAATATTACCTGAATATCCCCATATCTCGGACAATTATCGACCTAGATTGATCAAAACGGCCATTTTGGATTCGTTTTAACATGTATTACCCAGCTAGAAGTCGAATTTTTTCAATATCAGTCCGCTAGGAACCTTTTCCCGCCTTTAAATGGGAGTCTTATCCAAAAACACACTATTATGACTAATTCTGGAATATTACCAGAATATCCCCATATCTCGGACAATTATCGACCTAGATTGATCAAAATGGCCATTTTGGATTCGTTTTAACATGTATTACCCAGCTAGAAGTCGAATTTTTCAATATCAGTCCGCTAGGAACCTTTTCCCGCCTTTAAACGGGAGTCTTATCCAAAAACACACTATTATGACTAATTCTGGAATATTACCTGAATATCCCCATATCTCGGACAATTATCGACCTAGATTGATCAAAACGCCCATTTTGGATTCGATTTAACATGTATTACACAGCTAGAAGTCGAATTTTTTCAATATCAGTCCGCTAGGAACCTTTTCTCGCCTTTACATGGGAGTCTTATCCAAAAACAAACTATTATGAATAGTTCTGGAATATTACCTGAATATCCCCATATCTCGGACAATTATCGACCTAGATTGATCAAAATGGCCATTTTGGATTCGTTTTAACATGTATTACCCAGCTAGAAGTCGAATTTTTTCAACGCCTTATCTTATCTTATCCAAAAACACACTATTATGACTAATTCTGGAATATTAGCTGAATATCCCCATATCTCGGACAATTATCGACCTAGATTGATCATGTTGGCCATTTTGGATTCGTTTTAACATGTATTACCCAGCTAGAAGTCGAATTTTGTCAATAGCAGTCCGCTAGGAACCTTTTCCCGCCTTTAAATGGGAGTCTTATCCAAAAACACACTATTATGACTAATTCTGGAATATTACCTGATTGATCAAAATGGCCATTTTGGATTTGTTTTAACATGTATTACCCAGCTAGAAGTCGAATTTTTTCAATATCAGTCCGCTAGGAACCTTTTCCCGCCTTTAAATGGGAGTCTTATCTAAAAACACACTATTATGACTAATTCTGGAATATTACCTGAATATCCCCATATCTCGGACAATTATCGACCTAGATTGATCAAAACGGCCATTTTGGATTCGTTTTAACATGTATTTCCCAGCTAGAAGTCGAATTTTTTCAATATCAGTCCGTAGGAACCTTTCCCGCTGGATAAACACAAAGTACTTTTGTGAGTGACCCGCTTCCAATGACGTAGAAGCTGAATGATTTTTTTTTGAAAATAGGTCTACTTTTATGCTATTTTGTTGGTCCCATGCAACGCCTCACATACGCTGTGCGTTGCATGGGTTTATTCTCTTGTAAACATATGTGTCCCTTTTTTAGGGTTGTAGTTATTTTAGTCGCCCAGCGCACATGAGCCCCTCCTGCGATTGAGAGGTACCTGGACTCAATTGCACTGGTCAATTATCTTTAACATATTGCCCAGGGCAATTGCTCCTTTTTTTTTTATTATTTTTCTTTTCGATAGTGGACTGATATTTTTGAATTTGTATTGTTTTTGCTCAAGTCTGTTTTTGATTTTAAACGCATATGATTTATAGTTTTGATTTTCTGTTATATTTTATTACAATTGTTTTGTTTGACTTAAATAATGCCATGTTATTAAAACATCTTGCGCCGGCAAAAAATGAGTGTTTTTTTTAACGTTAGTGTATACGCTGAAATTTTTTTTTTATGTTATTGCAACGGCGCAAAACCGCCTATTGTTGCAGCGAAAGCACGTGGGCACTCTACTTTTATTATTTAGTTTGGATTTTTATGGATTCGTAACTCAATTGTAGGACATTTCCATACTTTGGAAAGGACTCTGGCGTCTCTGGTGGTGTGGAGAAAGACTCATGGCGTCTCTGGTGGTGGTGACAGTTGATTAACTCAGGAGTTCTGATCTCTTGTTGTTGGCAATCCCTTCGTCTGCCTCTTTTGTCTTTTTTCCTTCTCTGCTTCACTTTCGGGCGGTTGTAAGCATCAGCCCCTGGTAGTTGTAGCTCCCATCTTTACTGCTGCACATACTTTCTCGGGCGGTTGTGAGCCTCCCCAGTCCCGATTTTGCAAGCTTCATCTTTTTTTTTTTTCTCCGCACGTAGGGCATTCCCCATGATTGGCTAAGGTTTTAGCGATTTTTTTCTCGCTCAATACCTCCTCACGCGAGCAGGGGCAACCTAACGCTCGGCAGGCCAATGCGACTGGAGATTTTCTCCCCGAGTCCTTCCCCTTGGGGCTTCCTCGTAGGCAATACGCTGCTGTATTTGATATGGAATGCATTTTTTTTTCCTGAGCAAATGCCGTTCCATTTAGCAAGTTTGCCTATTCAGGGACGAAGGACCAATGAATAAAACACAAAGTACTTTTTGTGAGTGACCCGACTCCGGGTGACGAAGCTGAATGATTTTTATTTGAAAATAGGTCTCTTTTTATACATTTTTTATTGTTTGGTCCCAGGCAACGGCCTCACTGTGCGTTGCATGGGTTCACTTAGCTAAACATATGTGTCCCTTTTTTTTAGGGTTGTAGTTGTTTTTAGTCGCCCATGCGCACATGAGCCCCTCCTTTGCACAGGTACCTGGACTCAAATGCACTGTTCAACTAATATCTTTGAACACCCGCCTTAAATGGGAGTCTTATCCAAAAACACACTATTATGACTAATTCTGGAATATTACCTGATTGATCAAAATGGCCATTTTGGATTTGTTTTAATATGTATTACCCAGCTAGAAGTAGAATTTTTTCAATATCAGTCCGCTAGGAACCTTTTCCCGCCTTTAAATGGGAGTCTTATCCAAAAACACACTATTATGACTAATTCTGGAATATTACCTGAATATCCCCATATCTCGGACAATTATCGACCTAGATTGATCAAAACGGCCATTTTGGATTCGTTTTAACATGTATTTCCAGCTAGAAGTCGAATTTTTTCAATATCAGTCCGCTAGGAACCTTTTCCCGCCTTTAAATGGGAGTCTTATCCAAAAACACACTATTATGACTAATTCTGGAATATTACCTGAATATCCCCTTATCTCGGACAATTATCGACCTAGATTGATCAAAATGGCCATTTTGGATTCGTTTTAACATGTATTACCCAGCTGAAGTCAGTTTTTTTCAATATCAGTCCGCTAGAACCTTTTCCCATACTTTAAATGGGAGTCTTATCCAAAAACACACTATTATGACTAATTCTGGAATATTACCCAATATCCCATTTATCGACAATTATCGACCTAGATTGATCAAAATGGCCATTTTGGATTCGTTTTAACATGTATTTCCCAGCTAGAAGTCGAGTTTTTTCAATATCAGTCCGCTAGGAACCTTTTCCCGCCTTTAAATGGGAGTCTTATCCAAAAACACTCTATTATGACTAATTCTGGAATATTACCTGAATATCCCCATATCTCGGACAATTATCGACCAGATTGATCAAAATGGCCATTTTGGATTAATTTTTAACATGTATTTTTCGAATTTTTTCAATATCAGTCCGCTAGGAACCTTTTTACGCCTTAAAGTGAGTGTTTATCCAAAAACACTATTATGACTAATTCTGAATATTACCTAGAATATCTCATATCTCGGACAATTATCGACCTAGATTAATCAAAACGTCATTGGTTCGTTTTAACATGGATTGCCAACCCAAGGCTATTTTTTCAATATCAGTCCGCTAGGAACCTTTTTCCACTTTAAGTGGGAGTGTTATCCAAAAACACACTATTATGACTAATTCTGTAATCACCTGAATATCCTCATCTCGGGTTCGAGATGAACTAAAACTTCCATTTTGGAGTTCGTTTCCAACATGTATTACCCATTAAAAGAAGTCAATTTTTCAATAACCCAAATTTTCCACTTAAATGAGTTTATCCAAAAAACACACTATTATGACTAATTCTGGATATTACCTGAATCCTTAATATTTTATTAGGGCACCAAGGCCACTATTTATACGATTTATTAGCTTGTTATAGCTAGGTATGCTTACATGCGATAGAGTAGATATTAATGCTAATCTTATGTCGGCTTAAAAACTGTAGTGCATCTATGTCTTATCTGCTGTAATGCATAGGCGTTGGAGCTTTACTAGATAAGCTTTTTAGAAGTATACATTAAGAATAAAGCTTTGGCTAAGTTCTAATTTAAGCAATGATCGACCCGAACACTGGTTCAATGTTTGGTGTTTGCTTATCATAAATATTAATACATATTTATACTACAGTAAACTCCAATCCCTCTTCTTACATAGTTTTTCTCTCGATGCTGACATATTGATTTTTACGGAAACTTGGCTGCACCTTAATATTTTAAATACTGAGATTCTTTGTTATTTCTATTGCATTTTTAGAGTTAACCGTCTCACTCGTAATGGAGGTGGTGTTCTAATTGCAGTTAAACAGGATCTTTCCGAAACAATCTTTCATGTACCCAATACAATTGACATAGAGTTTATCTGCGTCTCTCCGCTATGGAAATTCTAACGTCTTTGTAAGTTGTTCATATACCGTCATCTGATGATGATCTCTGAATCATGTCGTAGCTCTGATTTTCAGGTTGCTACCGGTGATTTTAATCACCTTTTGTATCCTGGATTCCATCACACGACTCAATATTTTTATTTTCCTGCTTTTGGATTGTATGTTGGCTTATCCTTATGTCAATAAAATTGTATTAAAAAAATCGATTGGACGTGTTCTTGATTTATTGTTTACTGATATTTCATCAACGTCTGTCAATCGGAATTCTCCTTTTTCTTGTCCTGAGGACCCCTATCACCCCACCATGGAAATCATAATTGATTTGCCAGGTTCATCCGAGGTTTTGACAGCACCTAAATCGCACTTTAAGCGAAAAGCTTTCGAAAAACCAATTATACTGTCTTAAATAGAATGCTATCAAATGACTGGTCATTTCTCGATCATGTTATCTGTGTTGAAACAGCTACAAACATGTTTTATTTGAAATTGTATGATATCTTTGATATTTGTATCCCACTGGAACCCGTAAGTAGCTCAACTAAAAATGTGCCTTGGAGCTGTGCAAAAGCAGCAATCTTAAAAATGTTAAGGCTCGCCTTTTCAAAGCCTACAAAAAATCCAGACAGGCATCAGACTTTACAATATCTCGATTGCAAGGTCAAAATTTCAAGCCCAAAACCGTATTTGCTATATGAGGTACCTTTCTCGAGTTAAGCATAACTTGAAAACCGATCCTAAGCGTTTTTATCACTTTGTCAACACAAAGCGTCGCACCACTTCTTTTCCATCTTCTTTACACTTTGAGAACAATTTGCTAAATTTTTTAAATCGACCTACTCGACGTCTGCTCCTTGCTATGGCTATCCTTATCCGATTCATTCTTATGACTCTATACAATGTCCATCTCTCTCATATTCATCTGTTTTTAATGGTCTGCTTTCCCTAAAGTCTAATCTCTCCTGGTCCAGACGATGTTCCTTCATGTATCTTAAAGCAATGTGCTAACTTCCTTGCCTATCCAATTTTCATTCATTTTTCTAAATGGCTTGAGCAATCAATATTTCCTATGAATTGGAGGGAATCACTTATTATTCCTTCGCCGACATCCTCGAGCGGACATTTCTAACTACAGAGGTATGCAAAACTCTCTGCGATTCCAAAACTTTTCGAAAAATTAATGACATTCCAGCTACAACATTCCTGTTCATCTCTCATTTCACCTTTTCAGCATGGTTTTGTTAAAAACAGATCGATTACTACTAAACTACTCGAATTTACCACAAGCGAAATTCATTAGTTTACTAGAGGCATGCAAACGGATGTTATTTTTACCAGGGACCGTAACTGTTATAACTTTTTGGATAAAAATTTTGAAATAACAATTATTTTCTAATTTTACATAAAAATTTAAAAAATAATCGTTATTCTATGATTTTAAAATAAAAATTTTGTTTTAACAGTTAAATGGTAATTTTTATATAAAAATTTTTGAATAACAGTTAAAACTAATTTTTATTATAAAAATTTAAATTAATTTTTATTTTGTAATTTTTATAATAAAAATTACTTTTTAATTGTTATGAAAAATTTTTTATTATAAAAATTTTTTATAAAAATTACTTATCTAGTAGGCGTTTGAAAATTATAGAATATCTTTGATAGAAGCATACAAGATTTACTTAAACCTACTAGATTAGTAATTTTTATAAAAATTTTTATAATAAAAAAATTTTCATAACAATTAAAAGTTAATTTTTATTATAAAAATTATAAAATAAAAATTAATTTAAATTTTTATAATAAAAATTAGTTTCAACTGTTATTAAAAAATTATTATATAAAATTACCATTTAACTGTTATAACAAAATTTTTATATAAAAATTATAATATAACAATTTCAAAATTTTTTTTGTGATAAAAATTGCAAATAAAAATTTATCCCATTTAAGGACTCGCCATTCAAAATTATGAAGATTCATGTACTCCATTTTATCAGGGTATCCATATTTCGTGGTAATTTTTTCACTTCCATAAATGTTATTTTCGGTCCCTGATTTTTACGGATTTTAGTAAAGCACTTGACAGTGTTTCTCACACTTTACTAATTTTAAAATTGCGATTGCTTGGCTTTCCGTTAGGGCTTCTCAATTGGATCACATCTTATCTTAAGGCCAGAACTCAAAAAGTAGTTTTTAATAATTCTATTTCCTGACCAGTTTTTGTGACATCTGGAGTTCCCCAAGGAAGTCATCTTGGCCCTCTTCTCTTTGTGTTATTCATAAATGTTCTTCCTAATATTCTTAAACATTCCCGTGCACTTATGTACGCGGATGATCTAAAAATCTTTTTAAGTCACAACTCTCCTTATGATTCTGCACTGCTCCAGATTGATCTAAATTCAATTTGTATGTGGTGCTCCAATAATGTGTTACAATTAAATAGTGACAAGTGTAAGTCGATGATTTTCTATAGCAGACCTCCACTTCTACGCACTTATTTGTTGGACTCGCACCAACTTGAATCCTTTGTCGATCTGGGGATTACACTTGATCGAAGACTATCTTTTAGGGCACATATTGAACTCTCTGTGAATAAAGCCATGGGTGTGCTGGGATTTGTTAAACGCTGGTCTAAGGAGTTTGAAGATCCTTACATAACCAAACTTTTATTTACATTACTAGTGAGGCCGATTCTGGAGTTTGGCTCATACGTTTGGAACACTCAATCTATTACTCTGTGTTCACGAATTGAATCTGTCTAAAAGCAATTCCTATTGTTTGCTCTGCGAAACCTACGTTGGGATCCACTATTAAGACTCACTCCTCAAATATCTAGGCTCAAACTTCTAGATTTACCAACTCTAGGGCATAGACGCACCATGATGGGATTAATGTTCCTGCGCAAACTCATTGAAGGTAATATCGATGCATCAAACCTACTTGTTCAAGTTAACATTAATGTTCCTTCGAGACAAACTCAGACAATATTTCCTTAAGACTTTCTAATGTCTCTTCACTGTATGCTTCTAATTGTCCATTTCGGTCCTCTGCAGGGATTACAACAATTACTCTTTCCTTCTCAGTGGTTACAGTTCCGACGAGGCGGTAGAGACTTCAATTCTTCGTTATCTAAGTAATTCGTAGCGCCTTCTGCAACATTTTGAGATACCCTTCCTTTGCTGCGAGCAGGGGCGTAGCAAGTCATTAGACTAACTTAATTTCCGCCATCGAATCGGATGGGTATCCTTTTACGCTCTACAGCCTTTCTTCTTCCTTATTACCTAATTTGCTTATACGATACCTAAATGTAACTGTTTCAATAATGATGAAGTTGCTAATAACTAAATAAAATAAATAAATAAATATTGATGCTGATCAAGAATATATACATTTAATGGGGTCGGAAATGCTTAATTCTGACTTTTACATACATTTGCACGAACTTAGTATACCCTTTTTACTCTATGAGTAACGGGTATAAATATATGTCTAGAAGATAGATTGTTCGGACCAATCTATTTTCAAAATTGTAGGAGATATGAGGTTTTTTTGCAAAAATTTTAAACAAACTTGATCTGCGTGCAGACAATACAAGTTTACACTGAAAAAATTGTAGCTCTCGCTCTTATAGTCTCTGAGATCTACGTGTTCATACGGACAGACGGACATGTCTATATCGACTCGGCTATTGATGCTGATCAAGAATATATACACTATATGGGCTCGGAAATGCTTCCTTCTGCCTGTTACATACATTTGCACGAACGGGTATAAAAAGAAAGATTCAAAGATATGAGTATGGGCAACGAATTTCATTATTGGATCCACAAATTTCAATTAATAACATCCTGTTTTGATATTCATATGTATGCAAGTTTAAACGAGAGCGTAAGTTGAAGTCGGCCCTGCTCGACTCAGGGGTAAGGTATATTTAGAAATATTATATTAGTCGCAACATGCACAAATTGTTGATGACATGAGGTTTTTTTCAAATTCGGGGGTGGCAACTCTACTATAGCTTATCTGATCGGAAAATTATGTAAGGCGGATCGATAGGTAATGATGATTAAAATATATATGTCTAGAAGGTTCGAACAATCTATTTTAACGAGAAGGCAAAGCTAACTTCGACTGTGCTGAAGTTTTAAAACACTTGAAAAACTTTACTCCAACTGATTTAACCAGTATATAGTATATATATATATATATAGGATATAGATATCAGATATTTAAAATTTTTTTAATCATTGATAATAAAAATTTGATACAATAAAAAACTTTTCTTAGAAAAACCCATTTTCCGACCGATGGGTCTTATGGCAGCTATATGCTATAGTCTTCCGATTTTGATTAATTTTTTCAAAACTATGTGACAGCATATGAAACTAATATATACCAAGATTGGTGACGCTACGATAGAAAACAAAAAAGTTTTCTCAGTAGAAATAGTTTTTTGAACGACCGTTCTATGGAAGCTATATAATATAGTCATCCGATTTTCATAAAATTTTTCTGTATTATGTGAAAGCATATAAAACTAACATTTACCAAGATCAGTGATGCTTCGACGAAAAACAAAAAAAGTTTTCTCCCTAAAACTAGTTTTTTGACCTACCGTTTCTATGGCAGCTTTATGCTATAGTGATCCGATTTTGATACATTTTTTCAGAATTATGCGGAAGCATATTAAACAAACATATACCAAGATTTGTGCCGCTACGATGGAAAACAACAAAGTTTTTCTAACTAGAACTAGTTCTTTGTCCGATCGTTCCTATGACAGCTATATGATATAGTCATCCGATCCGGCCGGTTCCGACATATTAGTTGCGTGCAGTAAAAAGAAGACTCTGTGCAAAATTTCAGCTCGATAACTTTAAAACTAAGGGACTAGTTCTCGTAGAAACACTCAGACGCACAGTGGTCGGTATTGTATGGAGTCAGCGGCCAAATATACTTTCAGTAGAGATATCAAACAGAAATTTTATTTGCAGCATAATATAAGTGTAATAATTAGAAATCATAGAATGGTCATGGTTAAACAGCTGAAAACCCTCCTCCCACCACCCACTTTCACCCTGGCCAAAGAAAAATTATATAAAACGAGAGGGCAAAGCTAACTTCGACTGTGCCGAAGTTTTATTACATGAAAAACTTTACTTCAACTGATTTAACCAGTAAAATCTATATAGGTTATAGATATCGGATATTAAAAAATACCGACCGATCGGTCCTATGGCAGTTATATGCTATAGTCATCCGATCTTTATAAATTTTTTAAGAAATTTGTAAAAGCATATAAATCTAATATCTTTCAAGATTGGTGACGATACGATGGAAAACAAAAAAGTTTTTCTTATTAGAACTTGTTTTTTGACCGACCGTTTCTATGGCAGCTATATGCTATAGTGATCCGATTTTGATTCATTTTTCCAGAATTATGTGAAATCATATAAAACTATCATATACCAAGAATAGTGACGCTACGATGGAAAACAAAAAAGTTTTTCTCACTAAAACTTATTTTCCGACCGATCGTTCCTATGGCAGCTATATGATATAGTCAAACGGATGTTATTTTTACCAGGGACCGTAACTGTTATAACTTTTTGGATAAAAATTTTGAAATAACAATTATTTTCTAATTTTTACATAAAAATTTAAAAATAATCGTTATTCTATGATTTTTAAAATAAAAATTTTGTTTTAACAGTTAAATGGTAATTTTATATAAAAATTTTTGAATAACAGTTAAAACTAATTTTATTATAAAAATTTAAATTAATTTTATTTTGTAATTTTTATAATAAAAATTACTTTTTAATTGTTATGAAAAATTTTTTTATTATAAAAATTTTATAAAAATTACTTATCTAGTAGGCGTTTGAAAATTATAGAATATCTTTGATAGAAGCATACAAGATTTACTTAAACCTACTAGATTAGTAATTTTATAAAAATTTTTATAATAAAAAAATTTTCATAACAATTAAAAGTTAATTTTTATTATAAAAATTATAAAATAAAAAATTAATTTAAATTTTATAATAAAAATTAGTTTTAACTGTTATTAAAAATTATTATATAAAAATTACCATTTAACTGTTATAACAAAATTTTTATATAAAAATTATAATATAACAATTTCAAAATTTTTTTGTGATAAAAATTGCAAATAAAAATTTATCCCATTTAAGGACTCGCCATTCAAAATTATGAAGATTCATGTACTCCATTTTATCAGGGTATCCATATTTCGTGGTAATTTTTTCACTTCCATAACTGTTATTTTCGGTCCCTGATTTTTACGGATTTTAGTAAAGCACTTGACAGTGTTTCTCACACTTTACTAATTTTAAAATTGCGATTGCTTGGCTTTCCGTTAGGGCTTCTCAATTGGATCACATCTTATCTTAAGGCCAGAACTCAAAAGTAGTTTTTAATAATTCTATTTCCTGACCAGTTTTTGTGACATCTGGAATTCCCCAAGGAAGTCATCTTGGCCCTCTTCTCTTTGTGTTATTCATAAATGTTCTTCCTAATATTCTTAAACATTCCCGTGCACTTATGTACGCGGATGATCTAAAAATCTTTTTAAGTCACAACTCTCCTTATGATTCTGCACTGCTCCAGATTGATCTAAATTCAATTTGTATGTGGTGCTCCAATAATGTGTTATATATATTATGTTATATATATTATATATTATATATTATAGTGACAAGTGTAAGTCGATGATTTTCTATAGCAGACCTCCACTTCTACGCACTTATTTGTTGGACTCGCACCAACTTGAATCCTTTGTCGATCTGGGGATTACACTTGATCGAAGACTATCTTTTAGAGCACATATTGAACTCTCTGTGAATAAAGCCATGGGTGTGCTGGGATTTGTTAAACGCTGGTCTAAGGAGTTTGAAGATCCTTACATAACCAAATTTTTATTTACATCACTAGTGAGGCCGATTCTGGAGTTTGGCTCATACGTTTGGAACACTCAATCTATTACTCTGTGTTCACGAATTGAATCTGTCTAAAAGCAATTCCTATTGTTTGCTCTGCGAAACCTACGTTGGGATCCACTATTAAGACTCACTCCTCAAATATCTAGGCTCAAACTTCTAGATTTACCAACTCTAGGGCATAGACTCACCATGATGGGATTAATGTTCCTGCGCAAACTCATTGAAGGTAATATCGATGCATCAAACCTACTTGTTCAAGTTAACATTAATGTTCCTTCGAGACAAACTCGGAACAATATTTCCTTAAGACTTTCTAATGTCTCTTCACTGTATGCTTCTAATTGTCCATTTCGAGTCCTCTGCAGGGATTACAACAATTACTCTTTCCTTCTCAGTGGTTACAGTTCCGACGAGGCGGTAAAGACTTCAATTCTTCGTTATCTAAGTAATTCGTAGCGCCTTCTGCAACATTTTAAGATACCCTTCCTTTGCTGCGAGCAGGGGCGTAGCAAGTCATTAGACTAACTTAATTTCCGCCATCGAATCGGATGGGTATCCTTTTACGCTCTACAGCCTTTCTTCTTCCTTATTACCTAATTTGCTTATACGATACCTAAATGTAACTGTTTCAATAATGATGAAGTTGCTAATAACTAAATAAAATAAAATAAATAAATATTGATGCTGATCAAGAATATATACATTTAATGGGGTCGGAAATGCTTAATTCTGCCTTTTACATACATTTGCACGAACTTAGTATACCCTTTTTACTCTATGAGTAACGGGTATAAATATATGTCTAGAAGATAGATTGTTCGGACCAATCTATTTTCAAAATTGTAGGAGATATGAGGTTTTTTTGCAAAAATTTTAAACAAACTTGATCTGCGTGCAGACAATACAAGTTTACACTGAAACAAAGCTAACATGTGCCGAAGTTTTTAATACATTGGAAAACTTTTCTCCAACTGATTTAACCAGTAAAATATATATAGGATATAGATATCAGATATTTAAAATTTTTAATCATTGAAAATAAAATTTGATACCATAAAAAAACTTTTCTTAGTAAAACACATTTTCCGACCGATCGGTCCTATGGCAGCTATATGCTATAGTCATCCGATTTTGATCAATTTTTTCTGTATTATGTAAGCATATAAAACTAATATATACCAAGATTGGTGACGCTACGATAGAAGACAAAAAAGTTTTTCTCACTAGAAGTAGTTTTTTGACCGACCGTTTATATGGCAGCTATATGCCGTAGTCATCCGATTTTGATAAATTTTTTTCAAAATTATATGAAAGCATATAAAACTAATATATACCAAGATTGGGGACGCTACGATAGAAGACAAAAAAGTTTTTCTCACTAGAAGTAGTTTTTTGACCGACCGTTTATATGGCAGCTATATGCTATAGTCATCCGATTTTGATAAATTTTTCAAAATTATATGAAAGCATATAAAACTAATATATACTACGATTGGAGACGCTACGATGGAAATCCAAAATGTTTTTCTCACAAAGACTTATTTTTCGACCGATCGTTCCTATGGCGCTATAAGATATAGTCACCCGATCCGGCCGGTTCCGACATATTAGTTGCGTGCAGTAAAAGAAGACTCTGTGCAAGATTTCAGCTCGATAGCTTTAAAAACTGAGAGACTAGTTCGCGTAGAAACAGACAGACAGACAGACAGACAGACAGACAGACAGACAGACGGACGGACAGACGGAAATGAACTAAGCTCGTCGTCCTGATCAAGAATATATATAGTTTATGTGGTCGGAAATGAATATTTCTATGCGTTACAAACTTCTGGGCAAAATTAATATACACTTTTCAAGTGTATAAAATTGTAGCTCTAGCTCTTATAGTCTCTGAGATCTACGTGTTCATACGGACAGACGGACATGTCTATATCGACTCGGCTATTGATGCTGATCAAGAATATACACTATTGGGCTCGGAAATGCTTCCCTTCTGCCTGTTACATACATTTGCACGAACGGGTATAAAAGAAAGATTCAAAGATATGAGTATGGGCAGACGGATTTCATTATTGGATCCACAAATTTCAATTAATAACATCCTGTTTTGATATTCATATGTATGCAAGTTTAAACGAGAGCGTAAGTTGAAGTCGGCCCCTCGACTCAGGGTAAGGTATATTTACGAATATTATATTAGATCGCCGCACAAATTGTTGATGACATGAGGTTTTTTCAAATTACGGGGGTGGCAACTCTACTATAGCTTATCTGATCGGAAAATGATGTAAGGCGGATCGATAGGTAATGATGATTAAAATATATGTCTTGAAGTAATACACTTGAAAAACTTTACTCCAACTGATTTAACCAGTATATAGTATATATATATATATATAGGATATAGATATCAGATATTTAAAATTTTTTAATCATTGATAATAAAAAATTTGATACAATAAAAAACTTTTCTTAGAAAAACCCATTTTCCGACCGATGGGTCTTATGGCAGCTATATGCTATAGTCTTCCGATTTTGATTAATTTTTTCAAAACTATGTGACAGCATATGAAACTAATATATACCAAGATTGGTGACGCTACGATAGAAAACAAAAAAGTTTTTCTCAGTAGAAATAGTTTTTTGAACGACCGTTTCTATGGAAGCTATATAATATAGTCATCCGATTTTCATAAAATTTTTTCTGTATTATGTGAAAGCATATAAAACTAACATTTACCAAGATCAGTGATGCTTCGACGAAAAACAAAAAAGTTTTTCTCCCTAAAACTAGTTTTTTGACCTACCGTTTCTATGGCAGCTTTATGCTATAGTGATCCGATTTTGATACATTTTTTCAGAATTATGCGGAAGCATATTAAACAAACATATACCAAGATTTGTGCCGCTACGATGGAAAACAACAAAGTTTTTCTAACTAGAACTAGTTCTTTGTCCGATCGTTCCTATGACAGCTATATGATATAGTCATCCGATCCGGCCGGTTCCGACATATTAGTTGCGTGCAGTAAAAAGAAGACTCTGTGCAAAATTTCAGCTCGATAACTTTAAAACTAAGGGACTAGTTCTCGTAGAAACACTCAGACGCACAGTGGTCGGTATTGTATGGAGTCAGCGGCCAAATATACTTTCAGTAGAGATATCAAACAGAAATTTTATTTACAGCATAATATAAGTGTAATAATTAGGAAATCATAGAATGGTCATGGTTAAACAGCTGAAAACCCCTCCTCCCACCACCCACTTTCACCCTGGCCAAAGAAAAATTATATAAAACGAGAGGGCAAAGCTAACTTCGACTGTGCCGAAGTTTTATTACACTTGAAAAACTTTACTTCAACTGATTTAACCAGTAAAATCTATATAGGATATAGATATCGGATATTAAAAAATACCGACCGATCGGTCCTATGGCAGTTATATGCTATAGTCATCCGATCTTTATAAATTTTTTAAGAAATTTGTAAAAGCATATAAATCTAATATCTTTCAAGATTGGTGACGATACGATAGAAAACAAAAAAGTTTTTCTCATTAGAACTTGTTTTTTGACCGACCGTTTCTATGGCAGCTATATGCTATAGTGATCCGATTTTGATTCATTTTTCCAGAATTATGTGAAATCATATAAAACTATCATATACCAAGAATAGTGACGCTACGATGGAAAACAAAAAGTTTTCTCACTAAAACTTATTTTCCGACCGATCGTTCCTATGGCAGCTATATGATATAGTCATCCGATTTTGATATATAGCTTTTGCCTTCTCGTTTTTAAATTAAGAACAGTGTTTATAGTAAGTTTATAACACAAGAAAAAGTCAGTAAATTATGAGGCGAGATAGTTTGCATTGAAAGGATGTGCCAATATATAGGTAAAAATTTCAATAAAATTAAAATTAGAATAATTTAATTTTTATTTTAATTTAAAATAATTTTTTAAATCAGCTACATTTTGGTACATAATTTACAACAGAACAGCAATACAAATCACAAATAAAGAAAACAACAACATAGCACAAAAATTCCCACAACAAAGCTGCCAAAACTCACAAGACCGCTTTCTGTTATTGAAGATAACTCAAAGGGTCGCAAAGGCGCGCTGCTGAAATAAACAGTTTTAGAATCTTATAACATTAACTAATATTATAAAAAAAGTTTCATTCCTCTTTTTCAATATTCATTTTAATGCGCGGCAATACCAAATGATTTAATATATTAATTAAAGGGCATAGCAGAATAAGCATAGGAAAACTGCCCCCGCAGTTATCAGCACCAAATTTAAAAGTTTGATAAAAATCTATAAGAAACTCACTCTCCCAAAATTGTAGTCTCCTAATCGCAATTGGACAGGAGTTATGAGGCTGGAAAGTTAAACAGAAAAACAGTTTTTTCTTAAGAACCGCTTGACCGATTTTGATGGATTAAATATATGTGCTAAGTGTTCAAAATACAATTCTAAAAATATTTTTTTGCAGATTTTTATTACTAAAACTTTGGTCCAAAAATGATGATTAAATTTTTCAAATAATTTTTTCGCGGTGATTTTTTCTACACCTCCAGTTTATTTCCTATATTTTTCATTAGGATGTCCCTTATAACATACAATTTTTTGCAATCAGATCGCAATTGGTCCTCATGGTGACAAACAATTAAACATGTAAAAGATAATGCGAAAAAGACTTGAAATTTAAAAAAAAATTATAACTTTTGGACGTAACATCGGATTAAAACGATCCAAAGACAAATTCTAGTCATTTTCACGTAAACTTTTCGAAAAAAAATATGGGACAACTCTTAGAGCTATCTAAAGACGGTTTTTAAAGAAAAAAAACAGTTTTTATTCTTTTTCTTGGAAAGGGCCAATACTTGATCCGAATATTTTTTTTCAAATTCAGAATATATGTATGTAACTTAAAAAGTTGTTTCAAGATGGAAGACAGTGCGAGTCCACGGGAATAATTTTGTTTTTGTTTCAAATTTTGCGTTTTCGCTCTTTTTTCCGAATATAATATATTAGAGTTTACCTAGAAAATTCACAATTAAAATATTTTTATACACTTGAAAAGTGTATATTAATTTTGCCCAGAAGTTTGTAACGCATAGAAATATTCATTTCCGACCCCATAAACTATATATATTCTTGATCAGGACGACGAGCTGAGTTCATTTCCGCTTGTCCGTCCGTCTGTCCGTCCGTCCGTCCGTCCGTCCGTCTGTCCGTCTGTCTGTCTGTCTGTCTGTCTGTCCGTCTGTCTGTCTGTTTCTACGCAAACTAGTCCCTCAGTTTTAAAGCTATCGAGCTGAAATTTTGCACAGTCTTCTTTTTACTGCACGCAACTAATATGTCGGAACCGGCCGGATCGGATGACTATATCTTATAGCTGCCATAGGAACGACCGGTCGAAAAATAAGTCTTAGTGAGTTAAACTTTTTTATTGTCTATTGTAGCGTTACCAATCTTGGTATATATTAGTTTTAGATGATTCTACATATTTGTGGAAAAATTTATTAAAATCGGATGAATATAGCATATAGCTGCCATATAAACGGTCGGTCAAAAAACTAGTTCTAGTGAGAAAAACTTTTTTATTTTTCATCGTAGCGTCACCAATCTTGGTATATATTAGTTTTATATGCTTTCACATAATTTCGAAAAAAATTATCAAAATCGGATGACTATAGCATATAGCTGCTATAGGAACGATCGGTCGGAAAATGTGTTTTACTAAGAAAAGTTTTTTTTATGGTCTCAAATTTTTATTATCAATGATTTAAAAATTTTAAATATCTGATATATTTCCATATATATTTTACCGGTTAAATCAGTTGGAGTAAAGTTTTTCAAGTGTATTAAAACTTCGACACTGTCGAAGTTAGCTTTGCCTTCTCGTTTAGCACTGCTTTATTAAATTTTAATTACCCAAAGGAAATATAATCATAAAGGCAAAGACACAAAAAATTGACTAAGTTCATATGGAGTATCCCATATGTAAAATTTTATTTTACATGTTTAATTGTTTTTCACCATGAGGCCCAATTGCGATCTGATTGCAAAAATTATATGTTATTAGGGATATCCTAATGTAAAATACAGGAAATAAACTAGAGGTGTAGAAAAAGATCATCACCGCGAAAAAATTATTTGATAAATTCAATCATAATTTTTTTGCCCAAAAAAAAAAGTTTTGGTAATAAAAATCTGCAAAAATATTTTTAAAATTGCATTTTGAACACATACAACATATATTTAACCCACAAAAATCGGTCAAGCGGTTCTTAATAAAAAACTGTTTTCTCTGTTTAACTTTCCAGCCTCATAACTCCCGTCCAATTCCGATTAGGAGACTACAATTTTGGGAGAGTGAGTTTCTTATAGATTTTTATCAAACTTTTAAATTTGGTGCTGATAACTGCGGGGGCAGTTTTTCTATGCTTATTCTGCTATGCCCTTTTTCCAGAAAGAGCGCAATTTCATGCGTCTCAAATTGCAAAGTCGACGTGTTTTTATTCTCTCTCTTATTTATTTATTTATTTAGGAAGTTTAACAATGTCGGTATTCACTAGTTCTCGTAAAATGGTAAATTGTAAATGGTAAACTCCATAAGTTTACGATACAAAAACAAAACACATGAGAGTGAGGCAACTCTACTATAGCTCATCTGATCAGGAAATGATGTATGGCTGATCGATAGGTAATAATTATTCAAATATATGTCTAGAGGGTTCAAACAATCTATTTTCAAAATTGTGGGTGATATGAGGTATTTTTTAAATTGCGGGGGCGTGAACTTTTCTATCGTTCATCTGATCGAAAAATTATGTATTTTTTTTTTTTTTTTTTTTTTTTGGGTTGAGGAGGGGAAAATGCCTTATGCATTTCCTATTCTGCCGTCGCAGTAGGGTATGTAGGACTCGCACCCACTAAAAACCCCCCTCATATCAGGCCTTGATCCACTTCGAAAAAGCTTTCGCATTACTTCAAAAGTTGGCCCATTTACGCGCTATGAGCTCCTTTCGTTGTCTGCGTCCAGACTCCCCCTATTAAGTCCTTTCGTCAAGGTCTTTCTTCTTCAGGCGAAGGAAATTGGCCACTTGTCCACGTATCTTCGCTACTTGTCATTTTTAGAATAACGTTATCTATTGATATGTGTCCAATTGCTTCCGAGAGTCGGTTTCGTTTTAAGGCGAATCGTTCACATCGGAAGATTGTTTGCTCTACGTTATCCATCTCGGCGTCTCCGTATACGCAGCTAGCCTCCGTAGTTTTCCCCATCTTGTGTAAATAGGCACTAAAGTAGCCATGTCCCGTAAGCATTTGTGTAACGTAGAAATCCACGTCTCCGTGCTTTCTTTGGACCCATGAGTTAACGTCTGGTATAAGCCTGGCCGTCCACCGTCCAGTGCTCTCGTCTGCCCATCTGTCCTGCCATAGTGCGATTGTTTCTTCCTTGCAATTTTTGATAGCTTGTCTCGTTGCTTCACCCGATTGGCGCACCAAATATATTTTTCTCCGCTCTCTTGCTAAAAGGTCGATGGGTATCACCCCTGCAATGACTCGCGCTGCCGCACCGGATACCGTTCGGTATGCGCTGATTATCCTCAGAGCTGCTGTTCTTTGGATTGCCAGCAATGGACTCAGTCTGCGTTTTACACTCAATGTATCTGCCCAGATCTCGCTGCCAGACAGCAGTATAGCGTTATTGACCTCCATCAGTAACTTCCGTCTGGATTGAATCGGCCCACCAATGTTTGACTTGAGCCTGCTGAGTGATCTTTTCGTCTCTGGGGCCTTGGTTTACGTATGCTGTATCTGCGCTACGAATGTCAGCTTAGAGTCAAGTCTAACTCCCAGGTATTTTATCACGCTCTGTGTCCTTACGATACTTTCGCTAACTCTCATGTCCACCTCTAGTGGGATTTGCCGTCTGGTGACCATAAGTAGCTCCGTTTTTTCTGTTGCCAGCTGTAAACCGTGTGAGTCCCGCCAATCTTTAACACGCACCATCACCTGTGTTAATTTACGTTGTGCGTACTCAGTGTTACGCGCCGTAATTACTGCTACTATGTCATCTGCGTATCCAACCAGAAAGTTGGATGGCGGATCGATAGGTAATGATAATTAAGATATATGTCTAGAAGGTTTGAACAGTCTATTTTCAAAATTGTGGGAGATATGAGGTTTTTTTCAAATTGCGGGGGCGGGAGGGGGCGTGGCAAAAATTTGAAACAAACTTGATCTGCCTGCAGACAATACAAGTCTACACTGATTTGGTAGCTCTAGCTCTTATAGTCTCTGAGATCTAGGTGTTCATACGGACAGACGGACATGTCTATATCGACTCGGCTATTGATGCTGATCAAGAATATATATACTTTATGGGGTCGGAAATGCTTCCTTCTGCCTGTTACATACATTTGCACGAACTTAGTATATCCTACGAGTAACGGGTATAAAAACTTAGTATCGTGTCACTCCCATATAGCAATTTAGCTACTTTATATTCGTAATAGGCGATGGCTGAGTGGACAGGCATGATGGCTCCTTTTTGTAATTTGTCGGTTCAAATCCCGGCAATGACAAAAAGAGGCACCTAGATCTCAGAGACTATAAGAGCTAGAGCTACAATTTTTTCAGTGTAAACTTGTATGGTCTGCACGCAGATCAAGTTTGTTTCAAATGTTTGCCACGCCCCCACCCGCCCCCGCAATATACAAAAAACCTCATATCTCCCACAATTTAAAAAAAAAGATTGTTTGAACCTTTCAGGCATGCATTTTCAATCATCATTACTATCGATCCGCCTTACATCATTTTCCGATCAGACGAAAGATAGTAGAGTTGTCGCCCCGCAATTTGAAAATTACCTCATATCTCCCACAATTTGGAAAATACATTGTTAAAACCTTCTAGACATATATTTTAATCATCGTACCTACCGATCCGCCATACATCATTAGGAGGAAGGAATTAAGGAAGGAATTGGCATCAACTGGTCTTGCTGGAAGTGCAGAGATATTTCTGCAGATATGCGTATTTTCATGCGGCAAACTGATTTGGATTTTCAGCCGTCTCTGCTTGTTTCTAGGTTTAGACAGTTAACAATTTTAAAAGAATCTCCAAAAAAGAATAAATCCAGTCCGCCAAAGCGAGTTGAAAATACTAATGCCGATTATTTGCTAGTAATTCCAGAATCTGAGCCCTTTTACTCGCCCGCCGTGACACCTACACTGCCATTAAGACATATTGATGGACTGCCTCATCTCAACGTTGGACGCGACACCATCGATTATGGTTGCTCCTGTAGACGAATGTTCCCGCATCGTTTCCCCTGCCTGCCGATGATTCCCCAGCTGTCGTTAGTGCGAAAGTTCATCTTGACATCTGCATCTTCCAGCGGGTCACTGATACCTCTGCTGCTGCATTGTTGGCCAAAAATGAAACGTCTGCCGCTACTCCTTTTTTACATCCTCTTGCTCTTACATCGGTCGCTGCCCACCAAACTAAACAGCCTTAATACTGCTACTTTGCCGATTGAACTATGTGCGGTAGCACCAAATATTTTATCTGCTGTTCCTCCCCCTAAAACATATTTTTGTTTACGTCTGATGGCATCGGCCACGAAGATATCGTCAGGAACCATGTTCGTTCTAAGGCCCAACATTAGGGGGCTCTTTGGAGAGGGTGGTGATGAAGTTTAAATTGAAGCATAGGGATTTTACTTCATTTAAAATTTCTCCTCCAGAGGCACACTTTGCAAAAATGCTTGAGCAATCAATTTTCAAATAGGCAAAATCGTAGACCTCGGCCTTCTTCGTCTGCAATGCCTGCTTCAAAAAACTATTAACGTCCTTTTCTATTCTTTATCACACCGTTCGAGGCCTTCGGATAGAAGCTGGCTCAGTCCGGATATCTCAACAGTGAAATTCTCACTGATAGCTACGCAATTTATAGACAGGGATTGCCCCGGCCGTCGCGGAGGTGGTGTATTAATTGCTGTGAAGTCGGATTGGCCTCAGGTAATAATCGATAGTAATGCTGCCAGTGAAATCTGAATTTATATCGGTAAAGGTCTCCCTTCATACCTATCAAGCTTATATAACCTGTTCTTATATTTCTCCATCTTCGGAACCTTCTTTTTTTTCAACTTTGCTACGCACCACCCGATAGTAACGTTGATGAATGTCGAACTTATCCTCACCTTATTTCTCGGTCTAACTGCATGTATTCTCCGATCATTGATCACAATTGTTTTCTTTTGAATTTAAAATCGCTAAAACAGTCGTATTCACCGGGTCCTGACAATGTCCCAAAAGCCAACATAAAAAAATGGATCCCGGCTCCTAAAGCTGTTTAACTTATCCCTTGATGTTGGTTTTTTACTCATTATGGAAGGAATCATATATCATTCTTTTCGTTAAAGAGGGGTCCAGGTCTTATATAGCAAAACAAATGGTCAAAAAAAAAATTGATTTGGCAATGATACCACCCCCGCCCCCATTTTCCGAACTTCAGAACTAAGATAATTATTTTCCACCTATTTGTGTGTGAGCGTACAAACCCTTCAACCACTCCCGCAACCCATTATCCGACCTTGAGGGTAAGTGCGCGCAAAGCTAAGAACTTTATCCTATTTTATTGGCCCATAGAGCTTTCAAACCAAATTTAATACATATCGTCTAAAAACCCACCCCACCCACTCTATTCCGACCTTGTGTGAGCTTCGAAATAAAAAAAACACGTGTTTCCATTTTTTCTGACCCCAGAGCTTACAAAACAAATTTTATTCCGATCGGCTCACAAAAGCCATTGTCACTGAACTGAAATACGCCCACCATTATTCCTGCCTGTGGGCGGAAATTCCTCCAGCGAGAAATCAAATGTCTAATTATTTTCTAGAATGTGTTCTAAACCGATTTTGGAGCCAATCGGTCTAAAATAGGTTTACCATATATAAGATTTTCCGGGAATTTCCTGAGTTTTCGGGTGGATTTTCCAACATTGTAAAATCTCATGTCTAATTATTTTGCATACTATCCTTACAAACCAAGTTTAAAGTCAATCGGATGAAAAATAGTGTTTTCCAAAACAGAATTTTCCGGTCATTTTCCTTGTGGGTGGATTTTTCCACAATCGAAAAAATCACATGTCTAATTATTTTGCATACTATGCTTGCAAACCGAGTTTGAAGTCAATGAGTGAAAAAATAGATTTTTCCATAGAATTTTGGGGATTTTCCTTGTGGGTGGAGTTTCCACAATCGAAAAATTTCATGTCCTTATTTTATACTATCGCTGCAAACCGAGTTTGAAATCGGATCAAAAATAGTTTTTCATATAGAATTTTCCGGGCATTTTCTTTGTGGGCGGATTTTCCAACATTTGAAAATCTCATGTCCACTTATTTTGCATACTATCTACAAACCGATTTTGAAGTCAATCGGATGAAAAATAGTGTTTTCCATATTGAATTTTCCAGGCATTTCCCCACTCTTGGGGCGAATTTTCCAACATCGAAAATCTCATGTCAACTTATTTTGTATACTATCGCTGCAAACCGAGTTTGAAGTCAATCGGATCAAAATAGTTTTTCATATAGAATTTTCCGGGTATTTTCTTTTGTGGGCGGATTTTCCCACATTTGAAAATCTCATGTCCAATTACTTAGCATACTCTCTTTACAAACCGAGTTTGAAGCCAATCGGATGAAAAATAGTTTATTCCCTTTGGTATTTTCGGGAATTTCCCGACTTTTCAGGCGGATTTCCATCATCGGAAAAGCTCAAGTCTAATATTCTGGGTAACATCCTCACAAACCGGGTTTGAAGTCAGTCGGATGAAAAATAGTTTCTTTCATGAAGAACTTTCCGGCCATTTTCCTTGTGGGTGGATTTTCTGAAATCTGGAAACAGGTGTCCAATTAATTCGCTTACTTTACCTAAAACCAAATTTCAAGTCAATCGGATGAAAAACAAAATTTTCCCCATAGGGGTGGAATTTTCCAAAACCCCGCCTTAGTGCACATTTTTACTTTATATGAGAACAAACAATACTCATTTTAAGTAATTTCGTTCTCACTTTGAGCTCTTTATATACTCTCGTCTGTCAACGCTTGCAGCAGCGTCCAGGCGCCTGCCACACAAGAAGAAACAGATCAAAGAGAGCTGAATTTCTCTCTCTCTTCAACCCCCGTATAGTTGCAAAATATCATTACCCAAAGCCGTGGCATACGCTCACATAATTGAAAGTCAAAAAGGCCATCATACTCAGATCGATTTGAATTTTGCTCATTTCAGAATATTCTGAACATATTTGTTCTCAAAAATTTTGAGAAAAATCTGTTATTGTTTTGAGTTGCCGGCAACTTATTTTCTGATCAGGTTTTTCCCTCTGTGGTACCAAGTCGTTTCGCTGATGGATTGTTAACGCATGATTATTAATGGAATGGTCAAGAATAGCTTTTCCTTTTACCGATTCTGCTATTAAAGTTTTCAAGTCCTTTAAATAATTCGTTTTTTATTAATCTTAACTAAAAACACAGTTAAAATGTTTATTTACCTTGTTAAGAACACCCCTTAGAAGAATAGCTAGTTGTTGGAGAAATTATAATGATCGCAGTTATTGTTGTTTGGGTTAACCATATTATATTTATTATTAAAAACGTGTTAGAAATATAAAACGGAATAAATGGATAAACGGGGCTCTCGACATAGCTGCCCGTGTGTATCCGTTGAGCGATCTTTTATGATTGTTGTTCGTAGCTTGAGTTGACAGCGTTCATATTCATGTGTATATGTAAGTGTGAATGCGCTCCGCGACGGCGGCAGCTGAGTGTGCACTTTTGGTAGAGACCAAATGGATACTCATATTTCAGCTAGGGGCACTAATTTGAAGTGCGCACTTTGTTTATGTATGCAACTATGTGTTACATATAAAGCGCTTATATATAATATGGTAATTATTGATAGCACAGCATATACATGCTACACCCCATTTAGAAAGAATAACGTGAATAATTTCAATAACACTGCGTTATTCTTTCTAAATGGGAGGTGTAGCGTGCATAGTACAATATTATAGCGCTTATTATAACAGACATAGTTGCATACATAAACAAACAAATATGCGCACTTCAAAGTCTTAGTCCTTTGTTTTTTTTTTTTTTTGATGAGGGGGACAGATGTAATGGTAATAACTGAACAAATTTTTTTGTATTTATCTATTAAATGCTTATGAATTTTTTATTTTGCTTGTAAATACTCAGAATTTTCTTCCTTTGTTTTTAATTCTTATTGGTAATATCTTTTTAATCTATCCTTATGCAGTATTTGCGGCCATTTCTTTCCTATTATAATGATAAAACCATTATTATCTTCTATCTTTCTACTTTAAAAGGCCCAACGTAGTTGTTGTCTGGTTTGTGACCTGTTTCATTTCGTAATAAAAAATAAATCTCCTATTCCTAGTTGAAGATCGTTTACCTTCTTATCATAAAGCATTTTGCGCTTTTCCTTTTCCTTATCTAACATAATTCTAGCTCGTTGATATGCTAATTCTAATCTAAACTTTACTTCTTTGCGTAATCGTCAAGGTTATATAGGATCTATCTTATCGAGTTTATTAAAATTTATGAATTGTCTTGGAGATCTTCCAAAACAAGTTCATATGGACGTAGTCGGTCCTACTGACGGTAAAATAGTTCAACCAAATGTCCCAATCGTTTTTGTCAATCGAAATGTACGTACTCGTTAAAAGTTCGATGACAACGTTCAATGGTACCGAGTGTTTGAAGATGATTCGCTGTTGAGTTAATATTTTTTATTTTCATGTATTCGCATAGATTCTTGATTAATGAATTTTTGTACTCTGTACCCATGTCCGTGATGAACGTCTTCATTGGACCGTACTTTTAGAACAAATGATTCGAAGATAGCCTTAGTAACTGTATTGACATTTTATTTGGTATTGGAATGTTACTAAATATTTAGTTAAGTCACAAATGATGGTTACAGCATAATCATTGCCATTCTCAGTTCTTGGGTGTAGACCAATTGTTGGCGCAGTTGTCGAGGAGTAGGTTAAGTTAGACTAGTTGTTGAAAATGAATTTAGTGTACGATAGTGTAGTGTAGTGTATTCGCACTGAGCGAATTCGCCCCGTTTCGCTACCTAGCATAAGTTAGGCTTAGAGAAATTTATGGATTATTAAATAGTTGTCGAATAACATTGAAAGCGAGCGCAGCATAATTTATTTCGTCGTCACAAATAAACAGTCCAACAATATAATTTCTCATAAAAACTCTTATGATTTGTCATGGCGCCCGAGCAGGGACAAGTTTAAAAAAAAAGTGACAATCAAATACAATTACACAAATACAAAAACAAAGTGAGACAATCAACAAGTGTATAAAAGAAAAAAAAAGTTTTAAAAAATTTATTAATTTGTTGCGCTAACGTGTGTGCCAGCCAGATTAAATAAACAGCGTCGGCCGCGTTAATTAATTTCAACACTTGAATTTACCCATTTCTGCTACCACCGAGGGATGCCCTGCAACTGCATCGAGTGCCAAAGGAAAGTGGTAGCTGGATTGAAGGATCCTAATCAAGAACCAGAGGTACTGTGCTAATCATCGAAAGACCCAAATTGAGTTTACTCTTTGGAATTCGGTGTTCAGTCGCAGCTATTTAATTGTAATAAATACATTTATTAATTATGTAATAATTAAACACAAATATACAAAACAGAAACATTAAGGCAGGTCAGAACATTTAGCGAAACCGCTGACCGCTGAGTCAGATATAATGCATATGCAATAAGCCGAATTGTCAGTAGAATTTCTTGCTACACTGCAATTGACACTCACAGGGCAAGCAACTTGTAGAATTGCTTACCATTACAATTACCTAAATTTCTGCACACAATAATTTCTCTAAATCAACACTTTTACCAATTGTAACAATAATCAGTAATTAACCATAAGCAATTTGACCCATTGTTTTTGATATAAATAGCAGTAAGTTTGAGTCAACAAAATCAGTCTCAGTACAGCAATCAAGTGTTACTCATTTCTTCATCGCACCCAGCAAGAATCTGTCGCTATGTCTTCAGATCCTTAATAGTGCGCAATGAAGAAAACCCTCTTCGCAGTCCAACTGGTTCAAGTTCGAGTTGCGACGACCACTTACACAGTTTAAGTACTATACGCATCCCAGCTTCCTACACTTACTTCCAAAGTCAATTACAGGCAGTTTATGTACTGTCTGTAGAAACACATACACAAACATTTTGGTGACCCCGACAACGTTGAAGATCCTTGAGAAGTTGTCAACAAGGCGACATTAAGGACTTCAACTGTTCACAACACTAAAGTTGCCAATCCAAGGCAACTACGCAGCAACACTACCATAGTGTGGGTCTGCAACAAACCTCACCAAAAAACATTTTGGTGACCCCGACAACGCTGAAGATCCTTGAGAAGTTGTCAACAAGGCGACATAAGGACTTCAACTGTTCACAACACTAAAGTTGCAATCCAAGGCAACTACGCAGCAACACTACCATAGTGTGGATCTGCAACAAACCTCACCAAAAAACATTTTGGTGACCCCGACAACGTTGAAGATCCTTGAGAAGTTGTCAACAAGGCGACATTAAGGACTTCAACTGTTCACAACACTAAAGTTGCCAATCCAAGGCAACTACGCAGCAACACTACCATAGTGTGGGTCTGCAACAAACCTCACCAAAAAACATTTTGGTGACCCCGACAACGCTGAAGATCCTTGAGAAGTTGTCAACAAGGCGACATTAAGGACTTCAACTGTTCACAACACTAAAGTTGCCAATCCAAGGCAACTACGCAGCAACACTACCATAGTGTGGGTCTGCAACAAACCTCACCAAAAAAACATTTTGGTGAAACGACAACGTTGAAGATCCTGAGAAGTTGTCAACAAGGCGACATTAAGGACTTCAACTGTTCACAACACTAAAGTTGCCAATCCAAGGCAACTACGCAGCAACACTACCATAGTGTGGGTCTGCAACAAACCTCACCAAAAAACATTTTGGTGACCCCGACAACGCTGAAGATCCTTGAGAAGTTGTCAACAAGGCGACATTAAGGACTTCAACTGTTCAGAACACTAAAGTTGCCAACCCAAGGCAACTACGCATCACTACCATAGTGTGGGTCTGCAACAAACCTCACAAAAAACATTTTGGTGACCCCGACAACGCTGAAGATCCTTGAGAAGTTGTCAACAAGGCGACATTAAGGACTTCAACTGTTCACATTACACTAAGGTTACATACGCAGCAACACTACCATAGTGTGGGTCTGCAACAAACCTCACCAAAAAAACATTTTGGTGACCCGACAACGTTGAAGATCCTTGAGAAGTTGTCAACAAGGCGACATTAAGGACTTCAACTGTTCACAACACTAAAGTTGCCAATCCAAGGCAACTACGCAGCAACACTACCATAGTGTGGGTCTGCAACAAACCTCACCAAAAAACATTTTGGTGACCCCGACAACGCTGAAGATCTTGAGAAGTTGTCAACAAGGCGACATTAAGGACTTCAACTGTTCCAGAACACTAGAGTTGCCAACCCAAGGCAACTACGCAGCATCATTACCATAGTGTGGGTCTGCAACAAACCTCACCAAAAAAAAAAAAAGCATTTTGGTGACCCCAACAACGTTGAAGATCCTCGAGAAGTTGTCAACAAGGCGACATAAGAAGGATTTCAACTGTTTACAATACTAAAGTTGCCAAAGCAACTACGCAGCAACACTACCATAGTGTGGGTCTGCAATAAATCTCACCAAAAAAACATTTGGTGACCAAGACATCGTTGAATGATGCTAGTCAACAAGGCGACATTAAAAGACTTCAACTGTCAACAGCCAACCAAGGCAATTACGCAGCAACACGATCTCGTGTGGGTCTGTAAATAAACAAAAACAAAATCACTTCCAAAATTTTGTTAAAGGACTCCGAAATATTAAAAGATTCTAACTGTCAACTTGGCGACATAGAATTCTTACCCTAATTGGTCAAACATTGGTCATTTTGGCGACCAACAGACGGCAAACACTTTCACATGTACATTTACGTAGCAGCACAAATTGTGTAGGTCTGCAAATAATTGTCAATACATCAATTTGTTGGAATATATATAAAACATACGCAAAAATTTATATAAAATAAAAACGTTGGGTTCAGTACACTTTTTGCTGTGGAATCGACAACGTGGTCAACATTGGCTGTTAAAAACAAGTTAAAGCAATTATTTATTTTCAAAACTCGAATTGTGATTCTTGATCTATACTTCTTCGATCAATATCGGTTGCGAATAGAAGCGTAATCCAGTCTAAGAAAGTAGCAAATAAAACACTTCCAACGGGTCAGAAGTAAGACAAGATAATGGAGTTTGAAAAGGAAGATGTGCTGCCGCCCAAAGGGCATTGGACTTACAAATTGATATCGGCCAAGAATTGACTAGAGTCATAAGGAATTACAAAAAAGACTCAGTAGAAAGAAAGGGCCCAAGCATTATATTTCCAATCAAAGGCAGCAGCACTTGAGAACGTTTGGGAGAAATATCAAGAGAACGATCGCATTGTTCGGAAAATGGTCAATGTAAGCGAAGAATACGTAAAATGAATATGAGAACATTAAGCAATCGTATACAAAATACATTGCTGAGTTCAAAGAAAATGTGGATAAACAGAAACAATCCACAAGCCAACGAGTGGTAGAAAAAGCCACACCAAAGCCGAGTATAATCAACTATCAGCCTACGACGGCAGATGATAAGTTGATCTCCCTATATCGCCGACAAAAAAGCGATTATAGCGTCACTAAAACGCTCGCTCAAAGAACAGACGGACGGACAAAAGTCAAGAGAATTGATAAATTCTCTTTGGGCCAAACACAAGAGGTTCACTTCCGCATTCACGAGGTGTGATGATCAGAAGAGGCTGGGTACGACATGGAATCCTATCTCAAACTGGAAAAAGAAGTACAAAAATCGTTAAAGGTAAATGCACGCACAGCCAAATGCATTTACCGCGGGTTAAAAATTCCGACGGGGATTTGCTAAAGTGGACCCAATTTTTCGATTTATTTTCATGCATGAAACCAATATGCCCACGGTGCAAAAATGTGGCATCTCAAAACCACAGTAACCGGGGAAGCTGAGAGATTGATTCGACATATCGATCTCAAGGAAGAAAACTACATGAGCGCATGGGAATATTGAACGACGCGTACAATAATCCCAGAGACGTTAAATACGGTACTTAACCGGTTTCTTCATCATAATACCATCAATGACGATGTTAAATCATTGAAGGAATTATATATAACAATGGTCGAATCCCTGGCATCATTAAAGGGATTAGGAATCGACATATCCACTTGGGATCCCATTCTGTTTTCTATTATACAGAACAAGTTGGACACTAACAACAAAACCTTGTATGAGCAATCTCTTGGAAACTCAAAGGAATTACAAGCTTAGACACCATGCTCCAATTTTTTAGAACAAAGAATAAGAGTTCTAGGGGCTGGAAAAAAAGACACAAGGCTCAAAAAAGAGTCAAGGGGCACGACATGCACGTCGGCTGCCTCTGATAAGACACACAGATGTCAGTTTTGCAAAAAGGAAAACGATGGGCTGTTTCGATGCCCGGACTTCCGAAACAAATCAGTATCGAACGCTTAAATTGGATACAAAAAAACAGAAGTTATGCGTCAACTGCTTTAGAAGTGACCATAGATCACAGGCTTGCACAGGGCGTACGTGCTTCAAATGTAACAAAAAACATAATACTCTGTTGCATTTGGAACCCATATTGCGGCCGCAAGTCCTCAGGCACTAGCCGTTGGAGCGGCAAGCCATAATAATTACAATCTACTTGCCACAGCAAAAGTGGCAGTACAAAGGAAACAACGGGCAGATTGCTAACTTTAGAGCACTGCTAGACTCAGGATCACAAATAAACTTGATATCTGAGGGTTGGCCTCCATGCTGTCCCTAAAAATCCACAATACAACACTACGAATTGAAGGTATTGGAGGGCAGCCACGAACCAGTGATCACGAGTGAATGTGCTAGTAAAATCTCTGCAAAGTGGTTTTACACAAAGAAGTGAAGCGTTTGTATTACCTCATATAATATCAGACCAACCTGCACAAGAACTCAATTCGGCAAATTGGAAAATTCCAAGCAAGTTGCCACTGGCAGATCCAAATTTTGATAAGCCAGGAAAAGTAGACATGCTCATTGGTACAGAGCACTACTACTCATTGCTGCGTCCAAATCAACGTAAGATTTCGGCCGAGGTCCAGTACTACAAGACACTGAATTTGGATGGATCGTGGCAGGAAAAATAAACGCGTCAACCGATTCTACAGCGATTTGTGCAGCCGCAACCAGCGAAGATACAAATGCATTAATTAAGTGTGGGTGAACCCAGAAAATCAATTTCATCAGTTAATTGTCTGGAGAAACAATCCATTAGACGAACTAAAGTATTATCGTCTAAAGACTGTCACATATGGTACAACGTCAGCACCATTTTTGGCTACTAAATGCTTGGACCATCTGGCAATCCAAAATAAGGACAAACTTCCAGTAGGATCATCTGCATTGAAGGATGATTTCTATGTAGACGATTGTTTGACTGGTGCTAACTCCATTCCGGAACCAAGCAAGTTATGCAGGAGCTCGTCAAGATACTCCAACCTGCTGGATTCAAACTAAGGAAATGGTGCGCCAACAATGACCAGCTGGTACAAGGAATCCCCAAAGAGGACATTGTTAGCGATGTGAAACTGGGTGATACATTGGATCATCACAGTGTAAAAACTCTTGGCGTCATCTGGAAGCCAAAGGAAGACCAACTTTGTGGACGAGCACAAAAGAGTCAAACTATACATATTACCAAACGAGTAGTGTGTTCAGAACTCTCTCAAATCTTTGATCCGTTGGGATTATTTGCCCCTGTATGGTCAAGGCAAAATATTTATGCAACAGCTTTGGGAGTTAAAACTGGATTGGGATGACGAACTGCCAACTAAACTTCAAAAATGAATGGAAGGAATATCGTAATGACATGCAGAAGCTAAACTCAATGCAGATTCCAAGGCATATTCATGATGGCAAAACCCCAGAAACTGTAGAAATCCACACTTTTGTAGATGCATCAGAACAGGCATATGGAGCAGCAGTCTACATACGATCTACGTACAGAACAAACAGATTTCTGTCCGCCTAATGTGCTCAAAGTCTCGTGTGGCACCAACAGCAAAGCAATCTCTTCCTCGACTAGAACTTTGCGCTGCACTGTTAGGGAGCAGAGCTCACCGCCAGAGTCCGGAAAGACTTGCGTATGAATCCTGAGACAGTTCAGGATTCTATTGGACGGACTCTACAGTCGTGATTGCTTGGATTAATGCCACTGCGTCTTCATACCATACATTTGTCGCAAACCGGATAGCCAAAATTCAGGCATTGACAAGCCAAATCCAATGGCGTCATGTTTCATCGGCCAACAATGCAGCCGACGTTCTGTCACGAGGAACCACTGCGCGACAATTGGCGAGTCATAAATTATGACTTTATGGACCATTATTCTTGCACGGTCCACGGGATAAATGGACAAGTTCTCCACCCATTTCCCATAGTAACCTGGAACGAAAGGCAAAACACGTCAGTCTGCCAGTTACACCAACAGCAAAAGGAGAACAGCTGTATATGTGCAAACACAGCAATTCTTTCCATAAGCTACAACGCATTGTAGCATATATGTTGCGCTTCTGCAAAAAGAATAACAGAGCAGCAACAACAACACTACGGATGGAGGAATTGAATGAGGCGCGAATGTTGATACTACGGAACATACAACACGTAGAGTTCGCGACGGACCTCAAACAATTACAACGCCACAACACAGTGGACAAGAAAAGCCCGATTGCTTCATTTTCTCCCATACTGGGATCAGATGAAATCGTCCGAGTCGGTGGGAGATTGGAGCAATCTGAACTTCCGTACAACTCAAACACCAGATTTTGTTGCCATACAATGATCCAATAGTAAGATGCTACTAAGAGAAATCCATGAAGACAACATGCATTGCGGCGCCCAAGCACTACGCGCCATTGCAAGACAAGAATATTGGATTATAAACGACAAGACCATGGCAAGAAGCATCATCCACAGTTGTGTCAGATGCAACAAGGCGAAGCCGAAGTTGATGCATCAAATCATGGGGAATCTTCCGGTAGAAGAGTCACTCAAGCCCGTCCATTTCTCAATGCAGGCGTAGACTACTGCGGACCAATTTGGATTCATCACAAAATCCGCGGCAAAAGGCCTGATAAGGCATACATCGCCGTGTTCTGTTGTTTCTCAACAAAAGCGGTGCATCTGGAGTTGGTGAGTGATCTAACGACCGACGCATTTCTGGCTGCTCTTCGCCGATTTTTGAGCCGACGCGGGAAATGCCAAACCATTCACTGCGATAATGCATCCAATTTTATTGGTGCAAATAACAAATTAAAAGAATTGGAAGATGTCATCTTTACTGACAAGGCTCAGGACCAAATTATAAGTCACTGCAGCAAGAGACAAGTGGCATTCAAATTCATACCTCCCAGAGCGCCATCATTTGGCGGCCTTTGGGAAGCTGCCGTTAAATCTGCAAAACGATTACTAGTTACAACGTCAGCAACAGCATCTCTGACATTTGAGGAACTAAATACGGTCATCGTTGAAATTGAAGCAATTCTCAATTCACGACCCATTACTCCGATGTCAAATGATCCTACGGATACAACCGCCCTTACTCCAGGACATTTTCTGATTGGTGAACCATTAACCGCTTCACCCGACCCTAATTGTGAGCGTGATGAAAAATCATTAGCAAAACGCTGGGAATTGGTGTCTAGACTGAAGCAAGGATTCTGGAGACAATGGTCGCAGGAATACCTGCAAGAACTCCAAGTTCGTCACAAATGGAAAACAGCCTCCCCAAATATTAAAGAGGGATTACTTGTCTTGGTGAAGGAAGACAATCTGCCGATAATGCAGTGGCCAATGGGTCGTATCATCAAAACATACCCCGGAAAGGATAACTACGTACGAGTAGTAGACGTGAAAACAGCCTCAGGCGTCTACAAGCGTCCCATAAGTCGTCTAGCGCCATTATTTCCAGAAGATTTGGCAATCAAGCGTCCCATTAATCTTGATAAAGACTTAACCGAACCCGATGAACCACCTGCACAGAGAAAAAGATTATGGTCACCCACCACAACCACTGCAGAGGAAGTCTGCGAATCATCAATGCCTACACCCACTCCACGCCGATTTACATTAAACGTAAGCGATGGTTGAACAACTGTTCAACGGCCGGGAGAATGTTCAGTCGCAGCTATTTAATTGTAATAAATACATTTATTAATTATGTAATAATTAAACACAAATATACAAAACAGAAACATTAAGGCAGGTCAGAACATTTAGCGAAACCGCTGACCGCTGAGTCAGATATAATGCATATGCAATAAGCCGAATTGTCAGTAGAATTTCTTGCTGACACTGCAATTGACACTCACAGGGCAAGCAACTTGTAGAATTGCTTACCATTACAATTACCTAAATTTCTGCACACAATAATTTCTCTAAATCAACACTTTTACCAATTGTAACAATAATCAGTAATTAACCATAAGCAATTTTGACCCATTGTTTTTGATATAAATAGCAGTAAGTTTGATCAATAAAATCAGTCTCAGTACAACAATCAACTGTTACTCATTTCTTCCATCGCACCCAGCAAAGAATCTGTCGCTGTGTCTTCAGATCCTTAATAGTGCGCAATGAAGAAAACCCTCTTCACCAGTCCAACTGGTTCAAGTTCTAGTTGCGACGACCACTTGCAAACAGTTTATGTACTGTATGCATCCCAGCTTCCTACACTTACTTCAAAAGTCAATTACAGGCAGTTTATGTACTGTCTGTAGAAACACATACACAAACTGCTTATTTGCTAAGCACGACTCTTTCAATTTTTGGCACATACGTAATAGTTGAGCGCATTTACAAAATAATATTTAATTCATTTGAACTGCTTTGGACATTTGTGCAATTGTACAAATTTTACATCAAAGTGCTGCTAAGCGAATCAAGAATTAATTCTAAAATTTATTCTTTTCGTTGTTCTTTGTTTAATAGGTTATTGACTTCCAATTTCCTACAGCAAATTTTCAAATTCGCTTTATCGTCTCCCCACCCCCTCTCGCTAACAATCTTAGTAGATGCTTACCGTTCTGTCGGTCAAGCGCATTTACTTACACACTTTACCGCTTATTCTTTTCGTTTTCGTCGAAGCGGTTTTGTTGTTGTTGCTTGCATTTGTCGTTTGGCGCGCTTATGCTTAGTGACGCGCTACCCTACAATTAGTTGGTCGAGCATATCATTTTTGTATAACGTTTGCTCTCAATTAGGCGCGCGCTCCCCTACACTTCTCGAATTAGCATATATAAAAAAACACAAGCCATATCAAAAAAAAAAAAAATTTTAATAAATAAAAAATATATTTGCATTAAAAAACCAAAAATTAAATAAATATGGCTTCTAAAGATTTAGAGGATGCTAAAAAGAAGCGCAACCAATGCGTGAAAAGCATCAAACGTGTACTAAGCCATATTTCAGATGGATCAATTTCAACAGAAGAAACAGTATTGGAATGTCGACTAGAAATGCTATCAACAAACATCGATAATGCATTAAAATATCAAACTCGAGTAGAATCATTTGACTCTGATGATGAGTTCCGCGGAGAAGTTTAATCATTTGATTTCGTGTCTCTCTGGTAAATCTTTAGGAACAGTTAAATCATTTCAAGTCACCGAGGACAACTATGAAAAAGCGATAGCTTGCCTTAAAAAAGTTTATGACAATGATTGTCTTATATTCATGGAAAATATTTCAGCGCTGCTCAGCTTACAGAAAATTTCGCACCCATCAGCTGCAGCCTTGAGGAGTATGATTGATACTGTCTCTGCGATATATGGCTCTTTATTATCCATCGGAGATGAAAAAACTGTTTTAAATGCCGTTCTAATACATCTCGTTATGAACAAAGTAGATCCCCTACAAAACGTAAATGGGAAGAACAGTTAGATTATGCAACTATTCCACTATGGAGTGATTGTGAAAGAGTGCTTAATCGTCGCCATCAGCATATGTCTGCTGAAGAATCTGCTAAAAATTCGCTCGAAATCGCAAGGCCAGATTCTAAAGCCCTTTTCAACAAACAGCATAATCGAAGTTCGTTTTCATGTTCTGCGCCTAAAAATAAAAGTGACTATAAGACTCCATGCTGTACCTATTGCAACTCCGAAGTCCATTCAATTACATGTTGTCCATCATTTTCCGCATTGTCAGTAAAACAAACGTTTGACTTTGCAAAAGCAGCTCCGCTTTGCTTAAATTGTCTTCGGAGAGGTCACAGTGTAGCCAAATGCAAGGCAAACAAATGTCGGGTGTGCAGTCGATCTCACCATTCACTGCTACACATATATACAGTCACAGGTAATAGTAGAGCGTTACCACCACCGATTTCCTCCGCACAAGAGCAAGATCTACCTTCAACTTCACATGCTATGCATGCGTATGTATCTAATAAGGTAATACTTGCTACAGCAATCGTTAATGTAAAAACGAAAAATGGAGACTTCATTTTGTGTCGAGCTTTGCTGGACTCTGGGTCACAAATTAATTTTGTGACCGAAGAAATGGTCAACGATTTCAATTGCGTCGAGAAGAATCACAAATTGGAATTGGTCAATCTAATTCGCAAGTTAAGAAAAAGATACACACTGTGGTGAAGTCGCGAGTCAATTGCAGCGAGTTTTCACTCGACTTATGATTCTAAATCAATTTCTGGGTACCAGCCAGATCATACGGTCAATGTCAGTGGCTGAAAATCCCACAGAACCTGCAAATGGCGGATCCCTTCTTTTTCAAGCCGCAGAAAATTGATATGCTCATTGGAGCCGAAACGTTCTTTGAACTTGTCAGTAGGGCAAATAAAGCAAGGTCCTGAGGTGTCCAATCCTTCAGATGACAAGCCTCGGATGGATTGTATCCGGGCGGTACACTCCTGATGGAAACACTCAACAGAAGATGACGGTCAATCTGAGTTGCCAAGAAGAAGTTATAGCCTCGATTGACCAGACCTTGCAGCGATTTTTGGTCCATTGAAGATTTGCCCTCCCCCATCAAAGTTTCCACAGCAATGCATCAGCTGTGTGAAAAACATTTCGTTGAAAATATGCAAATATTACCTTCTGGTCGTTTTCAATGTAAGATTGCCTTTTAAATCAGATCCTAAAACCCTGGGCACTTCATTCGAGGTTGCCAAAAGACGTTTTTTTGTCGCTCGAAAGAAAATTATCGAGAGATTCGGAACTTAAATCAATGTATTTGGAATTCATGGAAGAGTAGTAGCGTTGGGACATATGTCGAAATAACATCAAAATTCCACTGAAATAGTGTGAAGAACTTGAATTTTGATGTTAGTTTCTGAAGAAGGGATCCGCCATTTGTAGGTTCTGTGGGATTTTCCAGCCACTGACATTGACCGTATGATCTGGCTGGTACCCAGAAATTGATTTTAGAATCCATAAGTCGAGTGAAAACTCGCTGCAATTGACTCGCGACTTCACCACAATGTGTATCTTTTCTTAACTTGCGAATTAGATTGACCAATTCCAAGTAAGCTGATACAGGATTCTTCTCGACGCAATTGCAATCGTTGAGCCATTTCTTCGGTCACAAAATTTTTGTGACCCAGGGAGTCCAACAAAGCTCGACACAAAATGAAGTCTCCATTTTTCGTTTTTACATTAACGATTGCAGCAAGTATTACCTTATCAGATACAGACGCATGCATAGCATGTGAAGTTGATGGTAGATCTTGTCTTGTGCGGAGGAAATCGGTGGTGGTAACGCTCTACTATTACTTGTGACTGTATATGTGTAGCAGTGAATGGTGAGATCGACTGCACACCCGACATTTGTTTGCCTTGCATTTGGTACACTGTGACCTCTCCGAAGACAATTTAAGCAAAGCGGAGCTGCTTTTGCAAAGTCAAACGTTTGTTTTACTGACAATGCGGAAAATGATGGACAACATGTAATTGAATGGACTTCGGAGTTGCAATAGGTACAGCATGGAAGTCTTATAGTCACTTTATTTTTAGGCGCAGAACATGAAAACGAACTTCGATTATGCTGTTTGTTGAAAAGGGCTTTAGAATCTGGCCTTGCGATTTCGAGCGAATTTTTTAGCAGATTCTTCAGCAGACATATGTGATGGCGACGATTAAAGCACTCTTTCACAATCACCCATAGTGGGAATAGTTGCATAATCTAACTGTTCTTCCCATTTACGTTTTGTCAGAGGATCACTTTGTTCATAACGAGGTATTAAGAACGGCATTTAAAACAGTTTTTTCATCTCCGATGGATAATAAAGAGGCCATATATCGCAGAGACAGTATCAATCATACTCAAGGCTGCAGCTGATGGCTGCGAAATTTTCTGTAAGCTGAACAGCGCTGAAATATTTTCCATGAATATAAGACAATCATTGTCATAAACTTTTTAAGCCAAGCTATCGCTTTTTCAAGTTGTTCTCGGTGACTTGAAATGATTTAACTGTTCCTAAAGCTTCACCAGAGAGACACGAAATCAAATGATTAAACTTCTCAATGGGGGTATCGACTTGTCGTTATGAACTAGTGTTTCAAACAAAGAAATAAAATTTTTAAACTCTGAGTATTTGCCCACTAAACTTAGGTAGTTGCAAGTTCGAAGACGAGAGCGTGTTGACACAGCGGAAGAATTATTGGGAACACCGGAAATCGATACCGTTTTTATTAGTGCTTTCAGACGAGCCTTTGTGGCCACACAATATATTCTAAATCTCCGCGGAACTCATCATCAGAGTCAAATGATTCTACTCGAGTTTGATATTTTAATGCATTATCGATGTTTGTTGATAGCATTTCTAGTCGACATTCCAATTCTGTTTCTTCTGTTGAAATTGATCCATCTGAAATATGGCTTAGTACACGTTTGATGCTTTTCACGCATTGGTTGCGCTCTTCTTAGCATCTTCTAAATCCGCCATGACAAATCATAAGAGTTTTTATGAGAAATTATATTGTTGGACTGTTTATTTGTGACGACGAAATAAATTATGCTGCGCTCGCTTTCAATGTTATTCGACAACTATTTAATAATCCATAAATTTCTCTAAGCCTATCTTATGCTAGGTAGCGAAACGGGGCGAATTCGCTCAATGCGAATACACTACACTACACTATCGTACACTAAATTCATTTTCAACAACTAGTCTAACTTAACCTACTCCTCGACAACTGCGCCAACAATTGGTCTACACCCAAGAACTGAGAATGGCAATGATTATGCTGTAACCATCATTTGTGACTTAACTAAATATTTAGTAACATTCCCAATACCAAATAAAAATGTCAATACAGTTACTAAGGCTATCTTCGAATCATTTGTTCTAAAGTACGGTCCAATGAAGACGTTCATCACGGACATGGGTACAGAGTACAAAAATTCATTAATCAAGAATCTATGCGAATACATGAAAATAAAAAATATTAACTCAACAGCGAATCATCTTCAAACACTCGGTACCATTGAACGTTGTCATCGAACTTTAACGAGTACGTACATTTCGATTGACAAAAACGATTGGGACATTTGGTTGAACTATTTTACCGTCAGTAGGACACGACTACTGTCCATATGAACTTGTTTTTGGAAGATCTCCAAGACAATTCATAAATTTTAATAAACTCGATAAGATAGATCCTCTATATAACGTAGACGATTACGCAAAAGAAGTAAAGTTTAGATTAGAATTAGCATATCAACTGAGCTAAATTATGTTAGATAAGGAAAAGGAAAGCGCAAAAATGCTTTATGATAAGAAGGTAAACGATCTTCAACTAGGAATAGGAGATTTATTTTTTATTACGAAATGAAACAGGTCACAAACTAGACAACAACTACGTTGGGCCTTTTAAAGTAGAAAGATAGAAGATAATAATAATTTTAAAATTATAATAGGAAAGAAATGGCCCAAATACTGCATAAGGATAGATTAAAAAGATATTACCAATAAGAATTAAAAACAAGGAAGAAAATTCTGGAGTATTTACAAGCAAAATAAAAAAAAATTCATAAGCATTTAATAGATAAATACAAAAAATTTGTTCAGTTATTACCATTACATCTGTCCCCTCATAAAAATTATGAAATCCCGATTGCACTTTTCTAAAAAACCTACGTCCATCCACTTCCCGTTCCGGCACGGTGGTAGCCCGGCTTGGCTCGCCGTATTTGGTGTGGGTTTTTGGAGTGGGGACGCTGCGGGAAACATGACAATAAAAAAGAGTTTTCGTGCCGTGAAAAAAATAGTAAAAAAAAAGAAAGAAGAATTCTCTAGTCCGTCACTGATGGGTAAAAAAAAAAAATAAGATCGGTCTTTGGCTTTCCAGCCCATCGTCAAAGAGTGACCATGGGGGTTAGCCTGGCACTACCCACCCCTACACACAAAGCTGTGTGACCTATGGATCAACTATTGGCCATATTTCTGTTGATCCCCTAATGTACAAAGTTGCGTCCGTCTAGCTTACGTCGTCATCCCTGGCTATGTATTCCCCACCCGCATACCCCAGCACCCTCCAACTTTTTTATTTAATGACACATTTTTGTTTTACTGCTCACATTCATATTAGAAGTTTATTGAGAAAGATCATAACAGATTTTTACACCAGTTCCAGAAGGGAAATAGTGTACACGTCATAGCCCGAACTACGACTCACGAGCCTCGAAGTGAGGACACGCTCTGTTGGCCCATGCGTAAACATGGACTTACAAAAACACAGACGGACTTAAACATAATCAGAAAAGAAATACAAATTTTTACGTTCAACAATCATATTGAATCGAAAAAAATTTATTAAAAATTCAATTGTTAGAAAATTCAAAAATATACGATGAGCATAAAAAATAAATTTATTAAAAAAAAACTCAAATGAAAGAAAAAAAAATTGTTGGTCTTGGCATTACACCCGGAAAAATAATAAGAAAACTGTTGAAAAATATGGAGAGAAAATTTAGAAAGACATAACTTTAAAGATAAACGAGAGAAAAAAAAATGTAGCAATAAAAGAGAGATTAAATATAAAAAAAAAAATAAGTAGAAATGAAATAAAAAAATAGGTCAATATGTATATAAATAATTTACTTTTATATCCGGACTGGCCGGTCACTTACCCAATTTGAAGAAAGCGCTTTCTGGGGGTTTGTTTTTAAAGAAATTTAAAAAAAAATATTTTTTTTATTCACACATTGACACAAAAAAAAAAAGATAGAAAAAAAATATTATTGGCATTAAAAAGGAAGCAGGGGCACTTTAGGGTGACACGAAACACACAAAAAAAAAAAAAGAAGACAAACTAGGCTAATAAGAAAATATTAAAAGAAAAGGAAAACTTTGAATTTAATATGTTAAAAAAAGGAAAAACTACGTTGACATATAATCTCCCCTATACTGGACTTCTAGTGCCATTCTTCAGAGGGGAGGAGGGGGAGAACTCTGCTTCACACCTTGCATTTGAGTGCCTTTTTTTTTTTTTGTTTTTCTGTTTTTATTGTTTTGGCTTTGTTTTTTTTTATTTGTGGTTTCAATTCGCTGGTTGCTGTTGTCACACTTGCATTTGGTTCACTTTTTTTTTTTTTTTATTGTTTTTGGCTTTTGGTTTTGTTTTTTTTTTTTTTTTTTGATTCACTGGTTGTTGTTGTTGTTGTTGTTTTTTTTTTTTTGTATGAACAAAAAAAGTGTCACTTTGTTTTCACTAAAAAAAAACTTTGTTTTTGTTTATTCTTTACTGCGCCCGCCCGATTTAGTTATGATTTTTATATTTGATAGGGAACTGTTATTTGCACGGTTGGAAAGGTACTTTTCCTTTTTTTTTTTGTCACTTTGTCACTTTTCATATATTGTTATTAGCACGGTTGGAATGGTACTTTTCCTTTTTTCTTCACTTTGCCACTTTTCCATGACCGCACAGTTTCCTTTATTTATTTATTTATTTCGTTATTAAGACAGGTCACTGGCCAGCCTAAGGCCAACCGGCCTTTCCCGGTCTCCGTGTAGCGCGCAATCTGAATCGACGGCCCCTCTCAAGAGTATTTTCCGAACTGACTCCCCAGAATATCAATCTGGAGTTCCCTACCTAATTTCGCTCTATCTCCCGCCGCAAAGCTGCGTCGCGAACCGCGCTGCTTCTGTTCTTACGCCCTCCCTTTGTGCAAGGGTCAGGTTACGAGCGAGCTTTGGGTGCCGCTACCGTAATTTTGACCTATGCAGAAAACTCAAGTCGATAGTGGAATTCGTTAGCGAGTCTGGGAAAATGTTGTTTGACCGTTTCCCAGATCTTCATCGGAATCAGATTACAAGGGTACCAACTAATTCATACATCTGTAACAGAGTCGACCAGTTGATACCCTGCCTTCTTGATTGCCGGGTGCACATAACAACTCGAGTTGGACGATGGCTACAGCCATGCAGCAAACTCGAAACCAAAATCGAACAAGACCTTTAGGAACGTCTTCCGTAGTTCTTGCTCCGACTTAAGCTGTTTCGCTCCTTCCTTTAGACCCAACGTGTGGCCTCGACCCAACACCCTGAGAAAAAGAAAGAGTCTCATGAACTACTGACAAGGCTACCCGGGCATTGAACCTGTGACTTACTAAATGGCCTTTTCTGGCAGTAAAAAAAAGAATGTCTTTGGCGTGGTACGATGCTTTTCCGGAACTTGTTTTTTTAATTCCTAGAACGAGAGTTCTCGTAGCCACGGAGAGAGACCTATTGGCAGATCTCTGTCCCCCTATGAATTGCGGAGGTGACCGTTATTGCATAGCCACACCAGATTTGGTTGAAATAGAGGTCCCTAAATAAACTTGCGGGACTGCGATGGCTGATTCACTCCTACAGAAGCGATAGCTTATGGGGAGTGAAAACCGGGTTAACATCCCGAACCTCATATCGCTAAATAACTTAGAAAAAGTTTGCGAAACAAACCGCGTGCTGTTAACAAAGCGAATGAATTCGGGTACACTGCATCTAAGGAAAACTTGTGTTTCCAAAAATCTAACTACCGGCAGCCGCTTTTATCTTGCGCGAGGGCCCACTTCTATATTATCTTAGGGAAGTGTCCCACAAAAAATCTGGCATCGTTTCCCGCCCTTGTTCTACGGGAAAATACCTGCAAAACAGTATAGAGGATAAACCCACAGACCACATACGCGATTTGGCCGTGGCCAAAAAAAAAAAAAAATATTACATTTAATGGGGAGAATGGAAAGAAAGATCACGAACCGGAAATCCTTTGTCGAAATCCTTCGGGGAAAGTCAGAGACTTCAAGGGACAAAAATTAGAGGGTGGTTGTCTGAGTTAGGAGTAATTCTACTCTGGATAATTTTTACACTGAAGCTTCCAAATGGAACTTCAAAGTATCATAGCATTTCAAAATGATTTCGATTCATTGAAGACATCGAAGACTGGGAGAGCAAAAGTAGTATGTTTTCAATGGGTGTTTGAGTTAAAACAAATGCCCATGGAGAAATTGTCCAGTATCAGACCAGAGACCACAGGGATTTCCCTTGAAAGTTTGGTTTGATAAAACCATGGATACACGTCAATCGACGTTTTGAACCTTATAAGCAATGGCCTGAACGCAAATTCCCAAGTTGGAGCAGAATTGAGTTTCCGCGTGGTGTTTTGAGGCAACTGCCGAGTTCGGCATGGAAGACAGGCCAGTATGATTACTAATGAAATGATACAGAGAATATTATTCTTGCTGTAAAATGTCAATTGGTACTTTTTTTAATTTCTCAACTAATGTATTGAGTCACAAGGAAAATAAATCCTGTGTAATTTATTGCCCCAAACAAAAAAATATCCACCGATTTACTAACACATTAAAGCCCACATCCAAAATTGGATATGGATATAGAAATGTGGATTGTTTGTGAGAGTAGAAATGCGCGTATTAAAATTTCAATATTTCAAAACAAAATTATTCACCAGACAAATTTGGTCGGTCACTAATGGATTTACGGAGAAGCATTGAAGAAAAATTTCTCCAATCCAATGGACGAATTAATCAACCTTGACGAGGGACACTACTCCAAAAAAAATAAGATATCGTCACGGAGAGACAGACGGAACAGTCATATTCGTTGAGAAGTGTTATAATAAACAAACTGAGACTCACACAGGTGCGTGTCAAAAAGTGAGCGACGGCAAAAAAAAATAACATTTTAGGTTCACAACTACATCACTCGTGTGCTACCCCAAACGTGTGTTCGGGACTATTGTTGATATGTACATACAGAGCAATTTAAAACTGGAGAGGCAAACCTTATATTTCACAAGGTCTGGTTTAGAACTGCCTATGGTCAATGAGTAAGGCAGCGAAAGGAACACAAATAACTACTCAAGATTTTGTGCAGTGAACGAAGCAATTTTTAAAGATAATTATGTCTGTAGAAAACAAACCGTGCATTTGATAAAAAGTTTTTCTCCAGTAACAGTATGACGTGGTTAGTTTGGAAACCTGAATTGCCAGAATTTAAAGAACTCAGTGAGAAACCGGATGATCGGAATGGATAACTATTTTCTGATTATGTCCAATCATGGAAGAGAGAAAAAAACTATGGGAAGACGTACGGAACATTTATTTATTTTCGGAAAATTAGAATGATTCAAACCAAAATAAACATAAAACAAAAGGTATATAAATATATTCTCTTTCTTCTTATTGTATTAAGAAGAAGAAGAAAAGATAGAGGTGTTGCTTTTATAAGAAATATTCTTCGTTAACAATAATTAGGTCAAAGTTAAAAGATAGAGGTGGGAAATCAAGGATAGAAAAAAAATATTTTTGGAGCCAAAGAGAATTGCAAATTTGCAAATCTCAAAAAAAAAACAACACATAAAGGTAAAAAAAAAAAAATTAATAAAATTATGAAATTATTTTTCAAATAAAATTATTTTTGCAAATCAAATTATTAAAATTCTGATTAAGCCAATGTTACACAGTATATTAGGGTATACTCTCAATAATACAAATGAGTAAAAAAAATGTGTGCTGTTGGTGTGCTGCGTTATGCTGGAATGGGGCCTCTTACCAGGGGTCCGTCCAAAATTTACGCCCCCATTTCAAAAACAAAATTTCCGCTGAGACTCAACCACCACAGAGCTCCACCGGAGTCACCTGTTTCCTTTGAATACCCAGACTGGAACCTAACTTGACTACTAAGGTGACTCACCTCCCACCGGAAGAATGAATTTCCCATAGTAGCCCCTAACACTGACCTCTCCCATCAAAAAGCCTTATCTCCACTGGAGTATAAGTCTTATTTAGAGGTCACAGATCATCTGTCCAATTTCCCCTCCCCACCGTCGTTTGGAACTCCCTCGGACTCGAACCTCTCAGGCCGGCCTGGCATTTACCTAGCTCGGCGGCGGTGTCGGCCTCAGATGTTTCCCTGTACACCCCTCTAGTCATTTGGAGCTTGATCGAGAGAACCTCTCTAGGAGACCTGGCATTTACCTAGTTCTTATCCCCCTCACGCCGCCTGTCATTTGAAACCTGAACGGGAGAACCTCTCAGCCGGCCTGGCATTTACCTAGCTCGGCGGCGGCGTCGACCCTTCAGGATCAGCTGTCCTTATCCCCCACCCCCGTCTTGGGACCATCAATAGAACCTACCCCCCTCCCCTCCCCACCACGAAAAATGCGCGTCCCCCTCTCTACTAACCCCTGGTTGCTCCTTCTCGAACTCGAACCTCAGGAGACCTGTATAGCCTAGTACAACGGCGGCGTCGGCTAGAAAGAGCGAACCAGTAAAAAACATTAAAAACAAAAATTTTGCATTACAAAACAAAAAGTCGGTCTGCACGAGTTGGCAAGATACTAACTAAAAGAGAAAAAACCAATCATCTGCCAACAAAGTCATGCTGCCGGCTAAAAGAAAGGAGCGAAACAGCTTAAGTCGGAGGCAAGAACTACGGAAGTCGGTCCTCAAGTTAGTTCGATTTTGGCTCGAGCTTGCTGCATGGCAGCAGCTAACGCCTCCCACTCCGAGTTGTTATGTGCACCTGGCACGAAGAAGGCAGGGCACAACTGGTCGACTCTGCTACAGGGTAAAATAATTGGTGCCCCTGTAATTCGATTCCGATGAAGATCTGGAAAAGATCAAACAAAATTTGCCAGATCGCTAACGAATTCCACTATCGACTTGAGTTTTCTGCATAGGGCAGCAGAATTACGGTAGCGGGCTCCAAAAGCCCGCTCGTAACCTGCCCTTGCAAAAAGGGGAGGGCGGAAGAAAGAAGCAGCGCGATTCGCATCGCAGTTTGTAGCGGGGAGATAGAGCAGAAATTAGGTAGGAACCCCAGATTTTTGTTCTGAGGAGTTAGTTCGGAGAATACTCTGAGGGGAGGGGAGCGCGCCACGGAGACTGAGGCTAGTTGGTTTTGGCGCATATGCTGGGAAACTGTGGTCATGGGTCAAAGTGGCAAAGTGAATACAAAGGAAAAGTAGCCCTCTCCTGGGAAACCTTCTGCCCCACAATAACATATGAAAAGTGACAAAGTGACAAAAAAAAAAGGAAAAGTACCTTTCCAACCGTGCAAATAACAGTTCCCCATCAAATAAAAAAAATCATAACTAAATCGGGCGGGCGCAGTAAAGAATAAATAAAACAAAGTTTTCTTTTAGTGAAAACAAAGTGATACTTTTGTGTTCATACAAAAAAGAAAAACACAAAAATAACAATAATCAGTGAATGAAAAAAAAAACAAAACCAAAAAGAAAAAAACAAAAAAAAAGGCACTAAATGTAAGGTGTAAGCAGAGTTCTCCCCTCTTCCTCTGAAGAATGGCACTAGAAGTCCAGTATAGGGTAGATTATATGTCAGCGTAGTTTTTCCTTTTTTAACATATTAAATTCAAAGTTTTGCTTTTCTTTTAACATTTTCAATATTAGCCTAGTTTGTCTTCTTTCTTTTTTTTTTTGTGTTTCGTGTCACCTTAAAGTGCCCCTGCTTCCTTTTTTAATGCCTATAATATTTTTTTTTCATCTTTTTTCTTTTGTGTCAACGTGTGAATAAAAATATTATTTTTTTTTAAATTTCTTTAAAAACAAACCCCCAGAAAGCGCTTTCTACAAATTGGGTAAGTGACCGGCCAGTCCGATATAAAAGTACATTTTATTTAATACATATTGACCTATTTTTTTATTTTTATTTTTGCTTATTATTTTTTATTTTATTTCGTTTTTTTTCTTGCTAAATTTTTTCGTTTATCTTTAAAATTATGTCTTTCTAAATTTTCTTTCCATATTTCCCAACAGTTTTCTCATTATTTTTCCGGTTGTAATGCTAGACCAACAATTTTTTTCCTTTTCATTTGAGTTTTTTTTTTTAATAAATTTAATTTTTTATGCTCATCGTATATTTGAAATTTTTCTTAACAATTGAATTTTTAATCAATTTTTTTTGATTCAATATGATTGTTTAACGTAAAAATTTGAATTTCTTTTCTGATTATGTTTAAGTCCGTCTGTGTTTTTGTAAGTCCATGTTTACGCATGGGCCAACAGAGCGTGTCCTCACTTCGAGGCTCGTGAGTCGTAGTTCGGCTATGACGTGTACACTATTTCCTTCTGGAACTGGTGTAAAAATCTGTTATGATCTTTCTCAATAAACTTCTAATTTGAATGTGAGCAGTAAAACAAAAATGTGTCGTTAAATAAAAAAGTTGGAGGGTGCTGGGGTATGTGGGTGGGGAATATATAGCCAGGGATGACGACGTAAGCTAGACGGACGCAACTTTGTACATTAGGGGATCAACAGAAATATGGCCAATAGTTGATCCATAGGTCACACAGCTTTGTGTGTAGGGGTGGGTAAAGACAGGCTAACCCCCATGGTCACTCTTTGACGATGGGCTGGAAAGCCAAAGACCGATCTTATTTTTTTTATCATCAGTGACAGACTAGAGAATTCTTATTTCTTTTTTTTACTATTTTTTTCACGGCACGAAAACTCTTTTTATTGTCATGTTTCCCGCCGCGTCCCCACTCCAAAAACCCACCCCAAATACGGCGAGCCGGGTTACCACCGTGCCGGAACGGGAAGTGGATGGACGTAGTTTTTTAGAAAAGTGCATCGGGATTTCATAACAATTGAGTGCCTTTTTTTTTGTTTTTTCTTTTGGTTTTGTTTGTTTTTATTTGTTTTTTTTTCATTCACTGATTGTTGTTGTTTTTGTGTTTTTTTTTTTTTTTTGTATGAACAAAAAAGTGTCACTTTGTTTTCACTAAAAAAAAGAAAACTTTGTTTTTGTTTATTCTTTACTGCGCCCGCCCGATTTAGTTATGATTTTTTTTTATTTGATAGGGAACTGTTATTTGCACGGTTGGAAAGGTACTTTTCCTTTTTTTTTTTTTTTGTCACTTTGTCACTTTTCATATATTGTTATTAGCACGGTTGGAATGGTACTTTTCCTTTGTATTCACTTTTGCCACTTTTCATGACCGCACAGTTTCCTTTATTTATTTATTTATTTTGTTATTAAGACAGGTCACTGGCAAGCCTAAGGCCAACCGGCCTTTCCCGGTCTCCGTGTAGCGCGCAATCAGAATCGACGGCCCCTCTCAAGAGTATTTTCCGAACTAACTCCTCAGAACAAAAATCTGAGTTCCTACCTAATTTCGCTCTATCTCCCGCCGCAAAGCTGCGTTGCGAACCGCGCTGCTTCTGTTCTTACGCCCTCCCCCTTTGTGCAAGGGTCAGGTTACGAGCGGGCTTTGGGTGCCGCTACCGTAATTTTGCTGACTCATGCAGAAAACTCAAGTCGATAGTGGAATTCGTTAGCGAGTCTGGGAAAATTTTGTTTGACCTTTTCCCAGATCTTCATCGGAATCAGATTACAAGGGTACCAACTAATTCATACCTCTGTAACAGAGTCGACCAGTTGATACCCTGCCTTCTTGATTGCCGGGTGCACATAACATATTCTACGTTATTCTTTCTAAATGGGCAGGTGTAGCGTGCATATGCTGTGTTATCAATAATTACTATATTATATATAAGCGCTTTATATGTAACACATAGTTGCATACATAAACAAACAAATATGTGCACTTCAAAGTCTTAGTTCCCCTAAGGAAATATTAGTATCCATTTGGTCTCTACCAAAAGTGCACACTCAGCTGCCGCCGTCGCGGAGCGCATTCACACTTACATATACACACATCCATATGAACGCTGTCAACTCAAGCTACGAACAACAATCATAAAAGATCGCTCAACGGATACACACGGGCAGCTATGTCGAGAGCCCCGTTTATCCATTTATTCCGTTTTATATTTCTAACACGTTTTTAATAATAAATATAATATGGTTAACCCAAACAACAATAACTGCGATCATTATAATTTCTCCAACAACTAGCTATTCTTCTAAGGGTGTTCTTAATAAGGTAAATAAACATTTTAACTGTTTTTATACTCTGTACCGAAGGTACACAGAGTATATTGGGTTTGTGCAAATGTATGTAACAGCCAGAAGGAAGCATCTCCGACCCCATAAAGTATATATATTCTTGATCAGCATCAACAGCCGAGTCGATATAGCCATGTCCGTCTGTCCGTCTGTCCGTATGAACGAAGAGATCTCAGAGATGGTAAGAGATAGAGGTTTGAAGTGTGTGGAACATATATTTCTTCTACTTGCAGGCAGATCAAGTTTAGTTTGATTTTTGCCACGCCCCCCCCGCCCCCCCAAATTAAAAAAAACTGAATATCTTCCACAATTTTGGGAGTTAGGTTGTTCGAACCTTTAGACATATATTCTACTCATCATTTCTTATCAAGCCCCCATACATCGTTTTCCGATCAGATAAACAATAGTGGCGCTATGTGTAAAAGAAAATTTAATGCAACGACAACAACAACAAAAAAAACTATACGAGAAAGGGAGAGAGCGAGAGGGCAATAGCTTACTGGTTGCGCCGCTTTCAGTTGCCCCTCCCTTCTTTCCAATAGATATTTGTGTAAGTAGGCAAAGACCGAGTATGGAGGAGCGATGCAATTGAGATGGCCAGGATAAAGAAATCCCACGCGAGATTCCCGCGTGACTAATATAGATATGTTTATGTTAATAGGAAATTATAGACAAATTTTATAATTTTACGAGTTAAGTACTAGGTAATTTACCCATCATTACTTATCGAGCCCGTACATTGTTTTTCAACCAGATGAACGATAGTCGAAAGAGTTGCCACCCCAGATTTTGAAAAACCTCACACTTTAAAGTTATCAGTTACATACAAACAGGTACAGAGTATATTATAGTCGGGCTTGACTTTCTTACTTGTTTAGTTAAGATTAATAAAAACGAATTATTTAAAGGACTTGAAAACTTAATAGCAGAATCGGTAAAAGGAAAGCTATTCTTGACCATTCCATTAAAATCATGCGTTAACAATCCATCAGCGAAACGACTTGGTACACAGAGGGAAAAAACCTGATCAGAAAATAAGTTGCCGGCAACTCAAAACAATAACAGATTTTTCTCAAAATTTTTGAGGACAAATATGTTCAGAATGTTCTTGAAATGAGCAAAATTCAAATCAATCGGAGTATGATGGCCTTTTTGACTTTCAATTATGTGAGCGCATGCCACTTGGGCTTTGGGTAATGATATTTTGCAACTATACGGGGGTTGAAAGAGAGAGAGAAATTTAGCTCTCTTTGATCTGCTTCTTCTTATGTGGCAGGCGCCCGCTGGACGCTGCTGCAAGCGTTGACAGACGAGAGTATATAAAGAGCTCAAAGTACGAGAACGAAATTACTTAAAATGAGTATTGTTTGTTCTCATATAAAGTAAAAAATGTTCTTGAAAACGGAACAAAAACAAGTTCTGTTCTGTATTTCCTCAAGAGTGCCACATGAATGTAAATTTATAAGTTTGAGCTATATATGTTTTTTTTTATTTTACAATTATTTTGCATTAAAATTCAGAAATCATTAATGATGTTATTTTTTCTTTACCAGGACTTCTGTTACATTCCCAGAAAGGGAAAAAAACAATGCTGGTCGAAAGCTCTTTGGCAGGTCCACTTTGCAAGTTGATGTAGATCCCACAATTGCAGCCGCATACAAAACGTCTATATAAAGAGACGGTTGGAATGACGTCATAGAAAAATGAGAGAAGATGTACCATGCGCGCCAAAGCGACTTGAAGTTTATGGGAAGCCTTGAATTCCTAGAAGCTTGGCCTAAACTTTCCCATCCAAAGGCACCGGAACTGGTAATATTTCTTTATTAGCAATCTATGCTCCATAGTTAAATATTTATTTTCAGATAAATATTGATTTTGCATTTATGTATCCGTCTAAGGATAATTTGCTGTTGGCCAAATGGGACATTTTTAAGGAAAAAATTGTCAAATAATATGAAAACAATCTTCATAATACCTATAACATCCAGTCGTACCTAACCATTTTAACATCAAACGAGAGCGTAAGTTGAAGTCGGCCCTGCTCGACTTTAATATACCCGATACTCAGGGTTTATATAAGAATATTTTATTGATCACAACATTCCCAAATTGTGGGAGATATGAGGTCTTTTCCAAATTGCGGGGGTGGCAACTCTACTATCGTTCATCTGATCGGAAAATGATGTATGGCTGATCGATAGGTAATGATAGGCAATTCTACTATCATTCATCTCATCGGAAAATGATGTATGGGTATCGATAATTAATGATGATTAAAATATATGTCTCGAAGGCTCGAACAATCTATCTTCAAAATTGTGAGAGATGTGATGTATTTTACAAATTGCGGGGCGGGAACTTTTCTATCATTCAATTAAAAAAATTCTAAAAATAAATATAAAAAATTATGTAAGGCGGATCAATAGGAAATGATGATTAAAATATATGTCTGGAAGGTTCGAATAATCCATCTTCAAAATTGTGTGAGATATGAGGTATTTTTCAAATTGCGGGGTGGCAACTCTGCAATCGTTCACCTAATCGGAAAATAATGTATGGCGGATCGATAGGTAATGATGTTCATAATATATGTCTAGAAGGTTCGAACAATCTATTTTCAAAATTGTGGAAGATATGAGGATTTTATCATACTGCGGTGGCGGGAGGGGTCGTGGCAAAAATTTGAAACAAACTTGATCTGCGTGCAGACAAAAGAAGTCTACACTGAAAAAATGGTAGCTCTAGCTCTTATAGTCTCTGAGATCAAGGTGTTCATACGGAAGGACGGACAGACGGACAGACAGACAGACGGACATGTCTATATCGACTCGGCTATTGATGCTGATCAAGAATATATATTCTTTATAGGGTCGGAGATGCTTCCTTCTGCTTGTTACATACATTTGCACGAACTTAGTATACCCTTTTACTCTACGAGTAACGGGTATAAAAACTCAATCATGATCCATATATCACGTGCAAACATTGGAATTTAGCAACTCACCTTTGCTGGCCTCGTCCAATAAATTCAGTCCCTCCGGGTCAGAGATCGTCTCAGCTTGTTTCTACTAATGTAACTACAGCTTTACAACTCATGTTTATGTTTAACTGAACATTGAGGGTTTTCACTAGTCCTCGTAAAAAGGTAAATTTACCACACACTAGCGACTGAACGACCCTTTATGATTCATGATAGTAATTTTAGTAGTGAACAAGAGTTGATTCAAAGCTTAATATTTACGACCATTTTCTGCTAGGTCGGTGGCGTAGGGCGATTTGAAAAACTTTACTCCATCTGATTTAACTGCAAAAAAATATATAGGATATAAATATCAGATATTTAACATTTTTAAATCATTGCTAATAAAAATTTGATACCATAAAAAAACTTTTCTTTGTAAAAAACACATTTTCCGACCGATCGGTCCTATGGCAGCTATATGCTATAGTCATCCGATTTTGATCCTTTTTTTCAAAATTAGTTGAAAGCATATAAAACTAATATATACCAAGATTGGGGATGCTAAGATAAAAAAGAAAAAAGTTTTTCTCACTAGAAGTAGTTTTTTGACCGGCCATTTATATGGAGGCTATATGCTATAGTCATCCGATTTTGATAAATTTGATCAGAATTGTGTGGAAACATATAAAACAAATATATACTTCGTTTGGAGACGCTACGATGGAAATCAAAAAAGTTTTTCTCACAAAGACTTATTTTTCGACCGATCGTTCCAATGGCAGCTATATGCTATAGTGCTCTGATTTTGATACATTTTTCCAGAATTATGTGGAAGCATATAAAACTAATATATACCAAGATTAGTGACGCTACGATGGAAAACAAAACAGTTTTTCTAACTAGAACTAGTTCTTAGACCGATCGTTCCTATGGCAGCTATATGATATAGTCATCCGATCTGGCCGGTTCCGACATATTAGTTGCGTGCAGTAAAAAGAAGACTCTGTGCAAAATTTCAGCTCGATAGCTTTAAAACTGAGAGACTAGTTCGCGTAGAAACAGACACACGGACAGATAGACGGACAGACGAACGTACAAGCGGAAATGAACTCAGCTCGTCGTCCTGATCAAGAATATATATAGTTTATGGGGTCGGAAATGAATATTTCTATGCGTTACAAACTTCTGGGCAAAATTAATATACACTTTTCAAGTGTATAACGAGAGCGTAAGTAGAAGTCGGCCCTGCTCGACTTCGATATACCCGTTACTCAGGGTAAGGTTTATTTCAGAATATTTTATTAGATCACAACATGTCCAAAAAGTATACCTAGATCTTCTTCTTTATATATACGAACTAAGGGCTCCCCGTTGATGCTATATTCATAGAAATACGGCTTAGATCGGTGAAATGTCATGACTTTATACTTTGCAGTATTAGGAGGAAGACGATTGAGTCGACACCAATCACTGAGAGAATTAAGATCACTTTGCAATAAAAGCGGGGAGACTGGATCATTAAAAGAGGTATAAAGTTTGAGGTCGTCAGCCTACATGAGCGCATTAGAATTCGATAGGACTGAAGGAATGTCGTTGATGAACAGGTTAAATAATAATGGCCCGAGATGGCTTCCTTGCGGAACCCCGGAAGTAACATGTACAATTTCAGACACCGCAGATTTGAATCACACTCTCTGTGACCGATTGACTAGATATGATCTGACCCAAGCAAGAAAATTGTTTGGGAGACCTACTAAACACAATTTATGAATGAGTAAATCGTGATTTACAGATTCGAAGGCTTTACTAAAATCTGTATAAACGACATCTGTTTGATACCGATTCAAAACCCTTGATTGACATGTGAAGAAAAATTCTAGAAGGTTCGAGGAAACAGAACGTCTTCTAATAAAACCGTCTTGGGATTGGCTAATAATAGGATCGCAAAAATGCTGTAATTGGGTCGTTATAATGTGTTTGAAGAGTTAAGGTATTGCAGAAAAATTAAAGATTCCACAGTAATTTGCTATATAAGACCTGGACCCCTCTTTACGAATAGGAATGATATATGATTCCTTCCATAATGGGGGAAAAAAACCAACATCAAGGGATAAGTTAAACAGCTTTAGGAGGGGATCGCAGAGAAAATTGGCACAATATTTGAGCACAATGCTGGGACATTGTCAGGACCCGGTGAATACGACTGTTTTAGCGATTTTAAATTCAAAAGAAAACAATTGTGATCAATGATCGGAGAATACATGCAGTTAGACCGAGAAATAAGGTGAGGATAAGTTCGACATTCATCAACGTTACTATCAGGTGGTGCGTAGCAAAGTTGAAAAAAAAGAAGGTTCCGAAGATGGAGAAATATAAGAACAGGTTATATAAGCTTGATAGGTATGAAGGGAGACCTTTACCGATATAAATTCAGATTTCACTGGCAGCATTACTATCGATTATTACGGAGGGCCAATCCGTCTTCACAGCAATTAATACACCACCTCCGCGACGGCCGGGGCAATCCTGTCTATAAATTGTGTAGCTATCAGTGAGAATTTCACTGTTAGAGATATCCGGACTGAGCCAGCTTACTCCGAAGGCCTCGAACGGTGTGATAAAGAATAGAAAAGGACGTTAATAGTTTTTTGAAGCAGGCATTGCAGACGAAGAAGGCCGAGGTCTACGATTTTGCCTATTTGAAAATTGATTGCTCAAGCATTTTTGCAAAGTGTGCCTCTGGAGGAGAAATTTTAAATGAAGTAAAATCCCTATGCTTCAATTTAAACTTCATCACCACTATCTCTAAAGAGCCCCTAATGTTAAGCCTAGAACGAATATGGCTCCTGACGATATCTTCCGTGGCCGATGCCATCAGACGTAAAACAAAAATATGTTTTTAGGGAGGAACAGATAAAATATTTGGTGCCTACGGAAATAGTTCAGTCGGCAAAGTAGCAGTATTAGGCTGTTGAGAAGCAGGCACTGTGGGCAGCGGACCGATGTAAGAGTAAGAGGATGTAAGAGGAGTAGCGGCAGACGTTTCATTTTTGGCCAACAATGCAGCAGCAGAGGTATCAGTGACCCGCTGGAAGATGCAGATGTCAAAGATGAACTTTTGCACACAACGACAGCTGGGGAATCATCAGAGGCAGGGGAAACCATGCGGGAACATTCGTCTACAGGAGCAACCATAATCGATGGTGTCGCGTCCAACGTTGAGGCAGGCAGTCCATCAATATGTCTTAATGGCAGTATTTGTCACCGCGGGCGAGTAAAAGGCTCAGATTCTGGAATTACTAGAAAAATAATCGGCATTAGTATTTTTAACTCGCTTTGGCGGACTGGATTTATTCTTTTTTGGAGATTCTTTTTAAAATTGTTAACTTTTGCTTGTAAATCCAAATCAGTTTGCCGCATGAAAATACGCATATCTGCAGAAATATCTCTGCACTTCCAGCAAGTCCAGTTGAGGCCAATTCCTTCCTTAATTCCTTCAATCCTAATGATGTATGGCGGATCGGTAGGTAATGATGATTAAAATATATGTCTAGAAGGTTTTAACAATGTATTTTCCAAATTGAGGCAGATATGAGGTAATTTTCAAATTGCGGGGGCGACAACTCTACTATCTTTCGTCTGATCGGAAAATGATGTAAGGCGGATCGATAGGTAATGATGATTAAAATGATGCCTGAAAGGTTCAAACAATCTTTTTTTAAAATTGTGGGAGCATATGAGGTTTTTGTATTTGCGGGGGCGGGGAGGGGGCGTGGCAAAAATTTGAAAACAAACTTGATCTTGCGTGCAGACCATACAAGTTTACACTGAAAAAATTGTAGCTCTAGCTCTTATAGTCTCTGAGATCTAGGTGCCTCTTTTTGTCATTGCCGGGATTTGAACCGACAAATTACAAAAAGGAGGCCATCATGCCTGTGCCACTCAGCCATCGCCTATTACGAATATAGCGCAGTTAAATTGCTATGTGGGAGTGACACGATACTAAGTTTTTATACCCGTTACTCGTAGAGTAAAAAGGATATACTAAGTTCGTGCAAATGTATGTAACAGGGAGAGCAGCATTTTCGAGCCCCATAGTATATATATTCTGATCAGCATCAATAGCCGAGTCGATATAGACATGTCCGTCTGTCCGTATGAACACCTAGATCTCAGAAACTATAAGAGCTAGAGCTACCAAATCAGTGTAGACTTGTATTGTCTGCAGGCAGATCAAGTTTGTTTCATCGATGTTTGTTTGTCATCCGATCTGGCCGGTTCCGACATATTAGTTGCGTGCAGTAAAAAGAAGACTCTGTGCAAAATTTCAGCTCGATAGCTTTAAACTGAGAGACTAGTTCGCGTAGACACACGGACAGATAGATGGACAGACGGACGTACAAGCGGAAATGAATCCCAGCTCGTCGTCCTGATCAAGAATATATGTTTATGGGGTCGGAAATGAATATTTCTATGCGTTAAGTAAACTTCTGCTAAAATTAATATACACTTTTTCAAGTGTATAACGAGAAGGGCAGAAGTCGGGTCCTGCTCACCCCCTGCTGATATACCCGTTACTCAGGGTAAGGTTTATTTCAGAATATTTTATTAGATCACAACATGTCCAAAAGTATACCTAGATCTTCTTCTTTATATATACGAACTAAGGGCTCCCCATTGATGCTATATTCATAGAAATACGGCTTAGATCGGTTGAAAATGTCATGACTTTTACACTTTCGGTATTAGGAGGAAGTACGATTGAGTCGACACCAATCACTGAGAGAATTAAGATCACTTTGCAATAAAAGCGGGGAGACTGGATCATTAAAAGAGGTATAAAGTTTGGAGGTCGTCAGCATACATGAGCGCATTAGAATTCGATAGGACTGAAGAATGTCGTTGATGAACAGGTTAAATAATAAGGTCTCGAGATGGCTTCTTGCGGAACCCCGGAAGTAACATGTACAATTTCAGACACCGCAGATTTGAATCACACTCTGCATCGATTGATCGCTCAGATGGATCTGACCCAAGCAAGAAAATTGTTTGGGAGACCTTACTAAACACAATTTATGAATGAGTAAAATCGTGATTTTACAGATTCAGCGTTTTGCTAAAATCTGTATAAAACGACATCTGTTTGATACCGATTCAAAAACTCTTGATTGACATGTGTAAATAGAAAATTCTAGAAGGTTCGAGGAAACAGAACGTCTTCTAATAAAAACCGTCTTGGGATTTACTAATAGGATCGCAAAAATGCTGTAATTGGGTCGTTGGCACGTGTTTGAAGAGTTAAGGTATTGCAGAAAAATTAAAGATTCCACAGTAATTTGCTATATACATCTGACCCTCTTTTTTACGAATAGGAATACATATGATTCTTCACATAATGGGGGAAAACCAACATCAAGGATAAGTTAAACAGCTTTAGGAGGATCGCAGAAAATTGGCACAATATTTGGTTAATAATGCTGGGACATTGTCAGGACTCAGGAATACGCCGACTGTTTTAGCGATTTTAAATTAAAAAGAAAAACAATTGTGATCAATGAGTCGGAGAATACATGCAGTTAAGGACCAAGAAATAAGGTGAGGATATGCCTGACATTCATCAACGTTCACTATCGCGGGTGGTGCGTAGCAAAAAGTTGAAAAAAAAAGAAGGTTCCGAAGATGGAGAAATACAAGAACAGGTTATATAAGCTTGATAGGTATGAAGGGAGACCTTTACCGATATAAATTCAGATTTCACTGGCAGCATTACTATCGATTATTACGGAGGGCCAATCCGACTTCACAGCAATTAATACACCACGTCCGCGACGGCCGGGGCAATCCAGTCTATAAATTCGGTGTAGGTGAGAATTTCACTGTTAGAGATATCCGGACTGGAGCCAGTTTTACTCCGAAGGCCTCGAACGGTGTGATAAAGAATAGAAAAGGACGTTAATAGTTTTTTGAAGCGAGGGCATTGCAGACGAAGAAGGCCGAGGTCTACGATTTTGCCTATTTGAAAATTGATTGCTCAAGCATTTTTGCAAAGTGTGCTCTTCCGGAGGAGAAATTTTAAATGAAAAACAACCTGGTTGCTTTCTCACTTGTGTTCCTTCATCACCACTCATTTCTAAAGAGCCCCTAATGTTTAAGCCTAGAACGAATATGCGCGATTCTGACTATCCTTCTGTGGCTGATGCTATCAGACGTAAAACAAAATATGGGTTTTAGGGGAGGAACAGCAGATAAAATATTTGGTGCTACCGCATAGTTCAGTCGGCAAGTAGCAGTATTAGGCTGTTGAGAAGCAGGCACTGTGGGCAGCGGACCGATGTAAGAGTAAGAGGATGTAAGTAGTGCAGCGGCAGACGTTTCAGTTTTGGCCAACAATGCAGCAGCAGAGGCAGGTATCAGTGACCCGCTGGAAGATGCAGATGTCAAAGATGAACTTTCGCACAATGACAGCTGGGGAATCATCGGCTAGGCAGGGAAACGATGCGGGAACATTCGTGTGGAGGAGCAACCATAATCGACGGTGGGTCGCGTCCAACGTTGAGGCAGGCAGTCCATCAATATGTCTTAATGGCAGTGTGGGGTGCTCACCGCGGGCGAGTAAAAGGGCTCAGATTTTGGAATTACTAGCAAATAATCGGCATTAGTATTTTCAACTCGCTTTGGCGGACTGGATTTATTCTTTTTGGGAGATTCTTTTTAAAATTGTTAACTGTTTGCTTGAAAACCCAAATCAGTTTGCCAAGCATGAAAATACGCATATTCGCAGAAATATCTCTGCACTTCCAGCAAGTCCAGTTGAGGCCAATTCTCTCTTAATTCCTTCAATCCTAATGATGTATGGCGGATCATAGGTAATGATGATTAAAATATATGTCTAGAAGGGTTTTAACAATGTATTTTTCCAAATTGTGGCAGATAAGAGGTAATTTTTCAAAATAAGTGGGGCGACAACTCTAATATCTTTCGTCTGATCGTAAAATGATGTAATGTGTATCGATAGGTAATGATGATTAAAATACATGCCTGAAAGGTTCAAACAATCTTTTAAAAAAATTGTGGGGAGATATGAGTTTTGTATATTGCGGGTGGAGGGGGCGTGGTGTAAATTTGAAACAAACTTGATCTGTGCACCATACAAGTTTACACTGAAACGAGAAGGCAAAGCTAACTTCGACTACGCAGTTTTAATACACTGAAAAACTTTACCCAACTGATTTAACTGGAAAATATATATAGAATATAGATATAAGATATTTAAAATTTTTAAATCATTGATAATTAAAATTTGATACCATAAAAAAAAAACTTTTCTTAGTAAAACACATTTTCCGACCGATCGTTCCTATGGCAGCTATATGCTATAGTCATCCGATTTTGATAATTTTTTCGAAATTATGTGAAAGCATATAAAACTAATATATACCAAGATTGGGGACGCTACGATAAAAAACAAAAAGTTTTTCTCACAAGAAGTAGTTTTTTGACCGTCCGTTTATATGGCAGCTATATGCTATAGTCATCCGATTTTGATAAATTTTTTCAGAATTATGTGGAAACATATAAAACAAATATATACTACGATTGGAGACGCTACGATGGAAATCAAAAAAGTTTTTCCTCACAAAGACTTATTTTTCGACCGATCGTTCCTATGGCAGCTATATGCTATAGTGATCCGATTTTGATACATTTTTTCCAGAATTATGAAAGCATATAAAACAAACATATACCAAGATTAGTGACGCTACGATGGAAAACAAAAAAGTTTTTCTAACTAGAACTTGTTCTTAGACCGATCGTTCCTATGGCAGCTATATGATATAGTTATCCGATCCGGCCGGTTCCGACATATTAGTTGCGTGCAGTAAAAAGAAGACTCTATGCAAAATTTCAGCTCGATAGCTTTAAAACTGAGAGACTAGTTCGCGTAGAAACAGACGGACAGACGGACAGACGGACAGACAGACGGACGGACGGACAAGCGGAAATGAACTCAGCTCGTCGTCCTGATCAAGAATATATATAGTTTATGGGGTCGGAAATGAATATTTCTATGCGTTACAAACTTCTGGGCAAAATTAATATACACTTTTCAAGTGTATAAAAATTGTAAATCTAGCTCTATAGTCCTGAGATCTAGGTGCCTCTTTTCGTCATTGCCGGGATTTGAACCGACAAATTACAAAAAAGGAGCCATCATGCCCGTCCACCGTGCCATCGCCTATTACGAATATAAAGTAGCTAAATTGCTATATGGGAGTGACACGATACTAAGTTTTTATACCCGTTACTCGTAGAGTAAAAAGGATATACTAAGTTCGTGCAAATGTATGTAACAGGCAGAAGGAAGCATTTCCGACCCCATAAAGTATATATATTCTTGATCAGCATCAATAGCCGAGTCGATATAGACATGTCCGTCTGTCCGTATGAACACCTAGATCTCAGAGACTATAAGAGCTAGAGCTACCAAATCAGTGGTAGACTTGCATTGTCTGCAGGCAGATCAAGTTTGGTTTCATCGATTGTTTGTTTGTCATCCGATCTGGCCGGTTCCGACAGATCAGTAAAAAGAAGACTCTGTGCAAAATTTCAGCTCGATAGCTTTAAAACTGAGAGACTAGTTCGCGTAGAAACAGACACAGGACAGATAGACGGACAGACGGACGTACAAGCGGGAAATGAACTCAGCTCGTCGTCCTGATCAAGAATATATATAGTTTATGGGGTCGGAAATGAATATTTCTATGCGTTACAAACTTCTGGGCAAAAATTGTATCACAACATGTCCAAAAAAGTATACCTAGATCTTCTTCTTTATATATACGAACTAAGGGCTCCCCATTGATGCTATATTCAGAAATACGGCTTAGATCGGTGAAATGTCATGACTTACACTTTGCAGTATTATCAGGAAACATTGAGTCAGACACAATCACTGAGAGAATTTAAGATCACTTTGCAATAAAAGCGGGGAGACTGGATCATTAAAAAGGAGGTATAAAGTTTGGAGGTCGTCAGCATACATGAGCGCATTAGAATTCAGATGGGACTGAAGGAATGTCGTTGATGAACAGGTTAAATAATGGCCCGGATATGGCTCCTTGCGGAACCCCGGAAGTAAATATGTACAATTTCAGACACCGCAGATTTGAATCCACACTCTCTGTGACCGATTGACTAGATATGATCTGACTCAAAGCAAGAAAATTGTTTGGGAGACCTACTAAACACAATTTATGAATGAGTAAATCGTGATTTACAGATTCAAAGGCTTTGCTAAAATCTGTATAAACGACATCTGTTTGATACCGATTCAAAAACCCTTGATTGACATGTGAAGAAAATTCTAGAAGGTTCGAGGAAACAGAACGTCTTCTAATAAAACCGTCTTGGGATTGGCTAATAATAGGATCGCAAAAATGCTGTAATTGGGTCGTTATAATGTGTTTGAAGAGTTAAGGTATTGCAGAAAAATTAAAGATTCCACAGTAATTTGCTATATAAGACCTGGACCCCTCTTTCACGAATACGGGAATGATATATGATTCCTTCCATAATGGGGAAAAAATACAAACATCAAAGGGATAAGTTAAAACAGCTTTAGGAGGGGATCGCAGAGAAAATGGCCAATATTTGGCCATGCTGGGACATTGTCAGGACCCGGTGAATACACGACTGTTTTAGCGATTTTAAATTCAAAAGAAAACAATTGTATCAATGATCGGAGAATACATGCAGTTAGACCGAGAAATATAGGTGAGGATAAGTTCGACATTCATCAACGTTACTATCGGGTGGTGCTAGCAAAGTTGAAAAAAGAAGGTTCCGAAGATGGAGAAATATAAGAACAGGTTATATAAGCTTGATAGGTATGAAGGGAGACCTTTACCGATAGAAATATGAGATTTCACTGGCAGCATTACTTATCGATTTTACGGAGGGCCAATCCGACTTCACAAGCAATTAATACACCACGTCCGCGACGGCCGGGGCAATCCTGTCTATAAATTGTGTAGCTGTCAGTGAGAATTTCACTGTTAGAGTATCCGGACTGAGCCAGCTTACTCCGCATACCTCGAACGGTGTGATAAAATAAATAGAAAAGGACGTTAATATTTTTGAAGCAGGCATTGCAGATCGAATAAGGCCGAGGTCTACGATTTTGCCTATTTGAAAATTGATTGCTCAAGCATTTTTGCAAAGAGTGTGCCTCTGGAGAGAGAAATTTTAAATGAAGTAAAATCCCTATGCTTCAATTTAAAACTTCATCACCACTATCTCTGAAAGCCCTAATGTTAAGCCTAGAACGAATATGGCTCTGACGATATCTTCCGTGGCGATGCCATCAGACGTAAAACAAAAATATGTTTTAGGGGAGGAACAGAGAAAATATTTGGTGCTACCGCACATAGTTCAGTCGGCAAGTAGCAGTATTAGGCTGTTGAGAAGCAGGCACTGTGGGCAGCGGACCGATGGGAGCAAGAGGATGTAAGAGGAGTAGCGGCAGACGTTTCATTTTTGGCCAACAATGCAGCAGCAGAGGTATCAGTGACCCGCTGGAAGATGCAGATGTCAAAGATGAACTTTCGCACACAACGACAGCTGGGGAATCATCGGCAGGCAGGGAAACGATGCGGGAACATTCGTCTACAGGAGCAACCATAATCGATGGTGTCGCGTCCAACGTTGAGGCAGGCAGTCCATCAATATGTCTTAATGGCAGTGTAGGTGTCACCGCGGGCGAGTAAAAGGGCTCAGATTCTGGAATTACTAGCAAATAATCGGCATTAGTATTTTCAACTCGCTTTGGCGGACTGGATTTATTCTTTTTTGGAGATTCTTTTAAAATTGTTAACTGTTTGCTTGAAAACCCAAATCAGTTTGCCGCATGAAAATACGCATATCTGCAGAAATATCTCTGCACTTCCAGCAAGTCCAGTTGAGGCCAATTCCTTCCTTATTCTTGAATCCCTAATGATGTATGTGATCGGTAGGTTGATGATCAAAATTATGTCTAGAAGGATTTAACAATGTATGTTGGCAAATTTTGGCAGGAAAAGCAACTCTACTATCTTTCGTCTGATCGGAAAATGATGTAAGGCGGATCGATAGGTAATGATGATTAAAATACATGCCTGAAAGGTTCAAACAATCTTTTTTTTTAAATTGTGGGAGATATGAGGTTTTTTGTATATTGCGGGGGCGGGAGGGGGCGTGGCAAACATTTGAAACAAACTTGATCTGCGTGCAGACCATACAAGTTTACACTGAAAAATTGTAGCTCTAGCTCTTATAGTCTCTAGAGATCTAGGTGCCTCTTTTTGTCATTGCCGGGATTTGAACCGACAAATTACAAAAGGAACCAATCATGCCTGTCCAACACTCAGCCATCGCCTATTACGAATATAAAGTAGCTAAATTGTATATGGGAGTGACACGATACTAAGTTTTTATACCCGTTACTCGTAGAGTAAAAAGGATATACTAAGTTCGTGCAAATGTATGTAACAGGCAGAAGGAAGCATTTCCGACCCCATAAAGTATATATATTCTTGATCAGCATCAGTAGCCGAGTCGATAGGACATGTCCGTCTGTCCGTATGAACACCTAGATCTAGAGGGCTGTAGAGCTAGAGCTACCAAATCAGTGTAGACTTGTATTGTCTGCAGGCAGATCAAGTTTGTTTCAAATTTTTGCCACGCCCTCCCCGCCCCCGCAATTTGAAAACCTCGCTATCTCCCACAATTTGAAAAATAGACTGTTCAAACCTTCTAGACATATATCTTAATTATCATTACCTATCGATCCGCCATCCAACTTTCTGGTTGGATACGCAGATGACATAGTAGCAGTAATTACGGCGCGTAACACTGAGTACGCACAACGTAAATTAACACAGGTGATGGTGCGTGTTAAAGATTGGCTGGACTCACACGGTTTACAACAGAAAAAAACGGAGCTACTTATGGTCACCAGACGGCAAAATCCGCTAGAGGTGGACATGAGAGTTAGCGAAAGTATCGTAAGGACACAGAGCGATAAAATACCTGGGAGTTAGACTTGACTCTAAGCTGACATTCGTAGCGCAGATACAGCATACGAAAACCAGGGCCGCAGAGACGAAAAGGATCACTCAGCAGGCTCAAGTCAAACATTGGGGGCCGATTCAATCCAGACGGAAGTTACTGATGGAGGTCAATAACGCTATACTGCTGTCTGGCACGAGATCTGGGCAGATACATTGAGTGTAAAACGCAGACCGAGTCCATTGCTGGCAATCCAAAGAACAGCAGCTCTGAGGATAATCAGCGCATACCGAACGGTATCCGGTGCGGCAGCGCGAGTCATTGCAGGGGTGATACCCATCGACCTTTTAGCAAGAGAGCGGAGAAAATATATTTGGTGCGCCAATCGGGTGAAGCAACGAGACAAGCTATCAAAAATTGCAAGGAAGAAACAATCGCACTATGGCAGGACAGATGGGCAGACGAGAGCACTGGACGGTGGACGGCCAGGCTTATATCAGACGTTAACTCATGGGTCCAAAGAAAGCACGGAGACGTGGATTTCTACGTTACACAAATGCTTACGGGACATGGCTACTTTAGTGCCTATTTACACAAGATGGAGACGCCGAGATGGATAACGTAGAGCAAACAATCTTCCGATGTGAACGATTCGCCTTAAAACGAAACCGACACTCGGAAGCAATTGGACATATCAATAGATAACGTTATTCTAAAATGACAAGTAGCGAAGATACGTGGACACAAGTGGCCAATTTTGTTGGCGAAATCCTTCGCCTGAAGAAGAAAGACCTTGACGAAAGGACTTAATAGGGGAGTCTGGACGCAGACAACGAAAGGAGCTCATAGCGCGTAAATGGGCCAACTTTGAAGTAATGCAAAGCTTTTTCGAAGTGGATCAAGGCCTGATATGAGGGGGGTTTTTGTGGGTGCGAGTCCTACATACCCTACTGCGACGGCAGAATAGGAAATGCATAAGGCATTTTCCCCTCCTCAAACCAAAAAAAAAAAAAAAAAAAAATACATAATTTTTCGATCAGATGAACGATAGAAAAGTTGCTCCCCCGCAATTTGAAAAAAAAACACATATCTTCCACAATTTTGAAAATAGACTGTTTCAAACCTTCTAGACATATATCTTAATCCTCATTACCTATCGATCCGCCATACATCATTTTTCGATCAGATGAACGATAGTAGAGTTGCCGCCCCCGCAATTTGAAAAATACCTCATATCTCCCACAATTTTTAAAATTGATTATTCGAACACTATAGACATATATTTTAATCATCACTACCTATCGATCCGCCATACATCCTTTCCTGATCAGATGAACGATAGAAAAGTTCACGCCCCCGCAATTTAAAAAATACCTCATATCACCCACAATTTTGAAAATAGATTGTTTGAACCCTCTAGACATATATTTGAATAATTATTACCTATAGTAGAGTTGCCTCCCTCTCATGTGTTTTGTTTTTGTATCGTAAACTTATGGAGTTTACCATTTACAATTTACCATTTTACGAGAACTAGTGAATACCGACATTGTTAAACTTCCTAAATAAATAAATAAATAAGAGAGAGAAAAAAACACGTCGACTTTGCTATTTGAGACGCATGAAATTGCGCTCTTTCTGGAAAAGGGCATAGCAGAATAAGCATAGGAAAACTGCCCCCGCAGTTATCAGCACCAAATTTAAAAGTTTGATAAAAATCTATAAGAAACTCACTATCCCAAAATTGTAGTCTCCTAATCGGAATTGGACGGGAGTTATGAGGCTGGAAAGTTAAACAGAAAAACAGTTTTTTATTAAGAACCGCTTGACCGATTTTGATGGGTTAAATATATGTTGTAAGTGTTCAAAATGCAATTTCAAAAATATTTTTGCAGATTTTTATTACCCAAAACTTTAGTCCAAAAATTATGATTGAATTTTTCAAATAATTTTTCGCGGTGATGATCTTTTCTACACCTCCAGTTTATTTCCTGTAGTTTACATTAGGATATCCCTAATAACATATAATTTTGCAATCAGATCGCAATTGGGCCTCATGGTGAAAAACAATTTAACATGTAAAATAAAATTTTACATATGGGATACTCCATATCAACTTAGTCAATTTTTTGTGTCTCCAAAAATTTTTTAATCGCTGTTTTTTCAATTAAGTTTACATGCAAACAAATAAAAGCGCGTGTTTTTTCATTTTTTAAAAATATACAATTATATTTTATCTATATCAATGGTTTTTTTAATTTCTTTTCGTCTTTGCCTTTATGATTATATTTCCTTGGGTAATTAAAATTTAATAAAGCAGTGCTAAACGAGAAGGCAAAGCTAACTTCGACAGTGTCGAAGTTTTAATACACTTGAAAAACTTTACTCCAACTGATTTAACCGGTAAAATATATATGGAAATATATCAGATATTTAAAATTTTTAAATCATTGATAATAAAAATTTGAGACCATAAAAAACTTTTCTTAGTAAAACACATTTTCCGACCGATCGTTCCTATAGCAGCTATATTGCTATAGTCATCCGATTTTGATAATTTTTTTCGAAATTATGTGAAAGCATATAAAACTAATATATACCAAGATTGGTGACGCTACGATGAAAAAATAAAAAGTTTTTCTCACTAAATCTAGTTTTTGACCGACCGTTTATATGGCAGCTATATGCTATATTCATCCGATTTTAATAAATTTTTCCACAAATATGTAGAATCATCTAAAACTAATATATACCAAGATTGGTAATGCTACAATAGACAATAAAAAGTTTAACTCACTAAGACTTATTTTTCGACCGATCGTTCCTATGGCAGCTATAAGATATAGTCATCCGATCCGGCCGGTTCCGACATATTAGTTGCGTGCAGTAAAAAGACTCTGTGCAAAATTTCAGCTCGATAGCTTTAAAACTGAGGACTTGTTTGCGTAGAAACAGACAGACAGACGGACAGACAGACAGACAGACAGACAGACGGACAGACGGACGGACGGAGGACGGACAAGCGGAAATGAACTCAGCTCGTCGTCCTGATCAAGAATATATATAGTTTATGGGGTCGGAAATGAATATTTCTATGCGTTACAAACTTCTGGGCAAAATTAATGTACACTTTTCAAGTGTATAAAAATATTTTAATTGTGAATTTTCTAGGTAAACTCTAATACTTATATTCGGAAAAAGAGCGAAAACGCAAAATTTTAAACAAATCAAAATTATTCCCGTGGACTCGCACTGTCTTCCATCTTGAAACAACTTTTTAAGTTTACATACATATATTCTGAATTTGAAAAAAATATCGGATCAAGTATTGGCCCTTTTCAAGAAAAAAGAATAAAAACTGTTTTTTTCTTTAAAACCGTCTTTAGATAGCTCTAAGAGTTGTCCCATATTTTTTTCGAAAAGTTTACGTGAAAATGACTAGAATTTGTCTTTGGATCGTTTAATCCGATGTTACGTTCAAAAGTTATAATTTTTTTAAATTTCAAGTCTTTTTCGCATTATCTTGAGAACTTATCAACGGTGGGGGAAAACAATTTAAAGGTATTCTCATCTATATATAGTTATTCTATTTGACAACGATTAAATATTTTTGGAGACATCAAAAATTTACTGAGTTGATATGGACAATAATCTATTTTACATGTTTAATTGTTTTTTTCACCATGAGGACCAATTGCGATCTGATTGCAAAAATTGTATGTTATAAGGGATATCCTAATGAAATAAAATATAGGAAATAAACTGGAGGTGTAGAAAAAAATCACCGTGAAAAAATTATTTGAAAAAATTTAATCATCATTTTTGGACCAAAGTTTTAGTAATAATAAGAATCTGCAAAATATATTTTAGAATTGTATTTTGAACACTTAGCACATATATTTAATCCATCAAAATCGGTCAAGCGGTTCTTAAGAAATAACTGTTTTTCTGTTTAACTTTCCAGCCTCATAACTCCTGTCCAATTGCGATTAGAGACTACAATTTTGGGAGAGTGAGTTCTATAGATTTTTATCAAACTTTTAAATTTGGTCTAATAATGCGGGGGCAGTTTTCTATGCTTATTCTGCTATGCCCTTTAAGTAAAATATTAAATCATTTGGTATTACCAGCGCATTAAAATGAATATTGAAAAAAAAGAATGAAACTTTTTTTATAATATTAGTTAATGTTATAAGATTCTAAAACTGTTTATTTCAGCAGCGCGCCTTTGCGACCCTTTGAGTTATCTTCAATAACAGAAAGCGGTCTTGTGAGTTTTTTTTGGCAGCTTTGTTGTGGGAATTTTTTGTGCTATGTTGTTGTTTTCTTTATTTGTGATTTGTATTGCTGTTCTGTTGTAAATTATCTACCAAAATGTAGCTGATTTAAAAAATTATTTTAAATTAAAATAAAATTAAATTATTCTAATTTTAATTTTACTGAAATTTTTATCTATATATTGGCACATCCTTTCAATGCAAACTATCTCGCCTCATAATTTACTGACTTTCTTCTTGTGTTATAAACTTACTATAAACACTGTTCTTAATTTAAAAACGAGAAGGCAAAGCTATATATCAAAATCGGATGACTATATCATATAGCTGCCATAGGAACGATCGGACGGAAAATAAGTTTTAGTGAGAAAAACTTTTTTGTTTTCCATCGTAGCGTCACTATTCTTGGTATATGATAGTTTTATATGATTTCACATAATTCTGGAAAAATGCACCAAAATCGGATCACTATAGCATATAGCTGCCATAGAAACGGTCGGTCAAAAAACAAGTTCTAATGAGAAAAACTTTTTTGTTTTCTATCGTATCGTCACCAATCTTGAAAGATATTAGATTTATATGCTTTTACAAATTTCTTAAAAAACTTCTAAAGATCGGATGACTATAGCATATAACTGCCATAGGACCGATCGGTCGGTATTTTTTAATATCCGATATCTATATCCTATATAGATTTTACTGGTTAAATCAGTTGAAGTAAAGTTTTCAAGTGTAATAAAACTTCGGCACGGTCGAAGTTAGCTTTGCCCTCTCGTTTTATATAATTTTTCATTGGCCAGGGGTGAAAGGGGGTGGTGGGAGGAGGGTTTTTCAGCTGTTTAACCACTGACCATTCTATGATTTCCTAATTATTACACTTATATTATGCTGTAAATAAAATTTCTGTTTGATATCTCTACTGAAAGTATATTTGGCCGCTGACTCCATACAATACCGACCACTGTGCGTCTGAGTGTTTCTACGAGAACTAGTCCCTTAGTTTTAAAGTTATCGAGCTGAAATTTTGCACAGAGTCTTCTTTTTACTGCACGCAACTAATATGTCGGAACCGGATCGGATGACTATATCATATAGCTGTCATAGGAACGATCGGACAAAGAACTAGTTCTAGTTAGAAAAACTTTGTTGTTTTCCATCGTAGCGGCACAAATCTTGGTATATGTTTGTTTAATATGTTTATATATATATATATTTTAATCATCATTACCTATCGATCCGCCTTACATAATTTTCCGATCAGATGAGCTATAGTAGAGTTGCCACCCCCGTAATTTGGAAAAAACCTCATGTCATCAACAATTTGTGCATGTTGCGATCTAATAAAATATTCGTAAATATACCTTACCCTGAGTCGAGCAGGGCCGACTTCAACTTACGCTCTTGTTTAAACTTGCATACATATGAATATCAAAAGAGGATGTTATTAATTGAAATTTGTGGATCCAATAATGAAATTCGTTGCCCATACTCATATCTTTGAATCTTTCTTTTTATACCCGTTCGTGCAAATGTATGTAACAGGCAGAAGGAAGCATTTCCGAGCCCATATAGTGTATATATTCTTGATCAGCATCAATAGCCGAGTCGATATAGACATGTCCGTCTGTCCGTATGAACACGTAGATCTCAGAGACTATAAGAGCTAGAGCTACAATTTTTTCAGTGTAAACTTGTATTGTCTGCACGCAGATCAAGTTTGTTTCAAATTTTTGCAAAAAAACCTCATATCTCATATCATTTATACCCGTTACTCATAGAGTAAAAAGGGTATACTAAGTTCGTGCAAATGTATGTAAAAGGCAGAATTAAGCATTTCCGACCCCATTAAATGTATATATTCTTGATCAGCATCAATATTTATTTATTTTATTTTATTTAGTTATTAGCAACTTCATCATTATTGAAACAGTTACATTTAGGTATCATATAAGCAAATTGGGTAATAAGGAAGAAGAAAGGCTGTAGAGCGTAAAAGGATACCCATCCGATTCGATGGCGGAAATTAAGTTAGTCTAATGACTTGCTACGCCCCTGCTCGCAGCAAAGGAAGGGTATCCTAAAATGTTGCAGAAGGCGCTACGAATTACTTAGATAACGAAGAATTGAAGTCTTTACCGCCTCGTCGGAACTGTAACCACTGAGAAGGAAAGAGTAATTGTTGTAATCCCTGCAGAGGACTCGAAATGGACAATTAGAAGCATACAGTGAAGAGACATTAGAAAGTCTTAAGGAAATATTGTTCCGAGTTTGTCTCGAAGGAACATTAATGTTAACTTGAACAAGTAGGTTTGATGCATCGATATTACCTTCAATGAGTTTGCGCAGGAACATTAATCCCATCATGGTGCGTCTATGCCCTAGAGTTGGTAAATCTAGAAGTTTGAGCCTAGATATTTGAGGAGTGAGCCTTAATAGTGGATCCCAACGTTGGTTTCGCAGAGCAAACAATAGGAATTGCTTTTAGACAGATTCAATTCGTGCACACAGAGTAATAGATTGAGTGTTCCAAACGTATGAGCCAAACTCCAGAATTGGCCTCACTAGTGATGTAAATAAAAGTTTGGTTATGTAAGGATCTTCAAACTCCTTAGACCAGCGTTTAACAAATCCCAGCACACCCATGGCTTTATTCACAGAGAGTTCAATATGTGCCCTAAAAGATAGTCTTCGATCAAGTGTAATCCCCAGATCGACAAAGGATTCAACCATCTCAAGTTGGTGCGAGTCCATCAAATAAGTGCGTAGAAGTGGAGGTCTGCGATAGAAAATCATCGACTTACACTTGTCACTATTTAATTGTAACCACATTATTGGAGCACCACTAAAAATTGAATTTAGATCAATCTGGGCAGTGCAGAATCATAAGGAGAGTTGTGACTTAAAAAAGATTTTTTAGATCATCCGCGTACATAAGTGCACGGGAATGTTTAAGAATATTAGGAAGAACATTTATGAATAACACAAAGAGAGAGGGCAAGATGACTTCTGGGGAACTCCAGATGTCACAAAAACTGGTCAGGAAATAGAATTATTAAAAACTACTTTTTGAGTTCTGGCCTTAAGATAAGATGTGATCCAATTGAGAAGCCTAACGGAAAGCCAAGCAATCGCAATTTTAAAATTAGTAAAATGTGAGAAACACTGTCAAATGCTTTACTAAAATCCTCAAAAATAACATCCGTTTGCATGCCTCTAGTAAACTAATGAATTACGCTTGTGGTAAATTCGAGTAAGTTAGTAGTAATCGATCTGTTTTTAACAAAACCATGCTGAAAAGGTGAAATGAGAGATAAACAGGAATGTTGTAGCTGGAATGTCATTAATTTTTCGAAAAGTTTTGGAATCGCAGAGAGTTTTGCAATACCTCTGTAGTTAGAAATGTCCGCTCGAGGATGTCGGCGAAGGAATAATAAGTGATTCCCTCCAATTCATAGGAAATATTGATTGCTCAAGCCATTTAGAAAAATGAATGAAAATTGGATAGGCAAGGAGTTAGCACATTTGCTTTAAGATACATGAAGGAACATCGTCTGGACCAGGAGAGAGATTAGACTTTAGGGAAAGCAGACCATTAAAAACAGATGAATATGAGAGAGATGGACATTGTATAGAGTCATAAGAATGAATCGGATAAGGATAGCCATAGCAAGGAGCAGACGTCGACTAGGTCGATTTAAAAAATTTAGCAAATTGTTCTCAAAGTGTAAAGAAGATGGAAAAGAAGTGGTGCGACGCTTTGTGTTGACAAAGTGATAAAAACGCTTAGGATCGGTTTTCAAGTTATGCTTAACTCGAGAAAGGTACCTCATATAGCAAATACGGTTTTGGGCTTGAAATTTTGACCTTGCAATCGAGTATATTGTAAAGTCTGATGCCTGTCTGGTTTTTTTGTAGGCTTTGAAAAGGCAGCCTTAACATTTTAAGATTGCTAAGCTTTGCACAGCTCCAAGGCACATTTTTAGTTGAGCAACTTACGGGTTCCAGTGGGATACAAATATTAAAGATATCATACAATTTCGAATAAAACATGTTTGTAGCTGTTTCAACACAGATAACTTGATCGAGAAATGACCAGTCAGTATTTGATAGCATTCTATTTAAGACAGTATAATTGGTTTTTCAAGCTTCCTTAAAGTGCGATTTAGGTGCTGTCAAAAACCTCGGATGAACCTGGCAAATCAATTATGATTTCCATGGTGGGGTGATAGGGGTCCTCAGGACAAGAAAAAGGAGAAGTCCGATTGACAGACGTTGATGAAATATCAGTAAACAATAAATCAAGAACACGTCCAATCGATTTTTTAATACAATTGGCTTGAGATAAGGATAAGCCAAGCATACAATCCAAAAGCAGGAAAATAAAATATTGAGTCGTGTGATGGAATCCAGGATACAAAAGGTAGATTAAAATCACCGGTAGCAACCTGAAAATCAGAGCTACGACATGATTCAGAGATCATCATCAGATGACGGATTAACATATGAACAACTTACAAAGACGTTAGAATTTCCATAGCGCAGAGAGACGCAGATAAACTCTATGTCAATTGTATTAGGTACATGAAAGATTGTTCCGGAAAGATCCTGTTTAACTGCAATTAGAACACCACCTCCATTACGAGTGGGACGGTCAACTCTAAAAATGCAATAGAAATCACAAAGAATCTCAGTATTTAAAATATTCGGGTGCAGCCAAGTTTCCGTAAAAATCAATATGTCAGCATCGAGAGTAAAACTATGTAAGAAGAGGGATTGGAGTTTACTGTAGTATAAATATGTATTAATATTTATGATAAGCAAACACTAAACATTGAACCAGTGTTCGGGTCGATCATTGCTTAAGCCATTAGAACTTAAGCCAAAGCTTTATTCTTAATGTATACATCTAAAAAGCTTATCTTAGTAAAGCTCCAACGCCTATGCATCAAAGCAGATAAGACATAGATGCACTTACAGTTTTTTAAGCCTAGCATAAGATTAGCATTAATATCTACTCGTATACATAGGCAAAAAGAAGCAATGTAACCAAATCGTATAAATAGTGGCCTTGGTGCCCTAATAAAATATTATATGGGGATATTCAGGTAATATTCCAGAATTAGTCATAATAGTGTGTTTTTGGATAAGACTCCCATTTAAAGGCGGGAAAAGGTTCCTAGCGGACTGATATAATAACTTCTATACAAATAAAAAATATATAAAAAAACAAAAAAAAACCGGTTTTTTGATCAATCTAGGTCGATAATTGTCCGAGATAGGGGGATATTCAGGTAATATTCCAGAATTAGTCATAATAGTGTGTTTTTGGATAAGACTCCCATTTAAAGGCGGGAAAAGGTTCCTAGCGGACTGATATTGAAAAAATTCGACTTCTAGCTGGGTAATACATGTTAAAACGAATCCAAAATGGCCGTTTTGATCAATCTAGGTCGATAATTGTCCGAGATATGGGGATATTCAGGTAATATTCCAGAATTAGTCATAATAGTGTGTTTTTGGATAAGACTCCCATTTAAAGGCGGGAAAAGGTTCCTAGCGGACTGATATTGAAAAAATTCGACTTCTAGCTGAGTAATACATGTTAAAACGAATCCAAAATGGCCATTTTGATCAATCTAGGTCGATAATTGTCCGAGATATGGGGATATTCAGGTAATATTCCAGAATTAGTCATAATAGTGTGTTTTTGGATAAGACTCCCATTTAAAGGCGGGAAAAGGTTCCTAGCGGACTGATATTGAAAAAATTCGACTTCTTGCTGGGTAATACATGTTAAAACGAATCCAAAATGGCCATTTTGATCAATCTAGGTCGATAATTGTCCGAGATATGGGGATATTCAGGTAATATTCCAGAATTAGTCATAATAGTGTGTTTTTGGATAAGACTCCCATTTAAAGGCGGGAAAAGGTTCCTAGCGGACTGATATTGAAAAAATTCGACTTCTAGCTAAGTAATACATGTTAAAACGAATCCAAAATGGCCATTTTGATCAATCTAGGTCGATAATTGTCCGAGATATGGGGATATTCAGGTAATATTCCAGAATTAGTCATAATAGTGTGTTTTTGGATAAGACTCCCATTTAAAGGCGGGAAAAGGTTCCTAGCGGACTGATATTGAAAAAAAATTCGACTTCTAGCTGGGTAATACATGTTAAAACGAATCCAAAATGGCCATTTTGATCAATCTAGGTCGATAATTGTCCGAGATATGGGGATATTCAGGTAATATTCCAGAATTAGTCATAATAGTGTGTTTTTGGATAAGACTCCCATTTAAAGGCGGGAAAAGGTTCCTAGCGGACTGATATTGAAAAAATTCGACTTCTAGCTGGGTAATACATGTTAAAACGAATCCAAAATGGCCGTTTTGATCAATCTAGGTCGATAATTGTCCGAGATATGGGGATATTCAGGTAATATTCCAGAATTAGTCATAATAGTGTGTTTTTGGATAAGACTCCCATTTAAAGGCGGGAAAAGGTTCCTAGCGGACTGATATTGAAAAAAATTCGACTTCTAGCTGGGTAATACATGTTAAAACGAATCCAAAATGGCCGTTTTGATCAATCTAGGTCGATAATTGTCCGAGATATGGGGATATTCAGGTAATATTCCAGAATTAGTCATAATAGTGTGTTTTTGGATAAGACTCCCATTTAAAGGCGGGAAAAGGTTCCTAGCGGATAGCTGGGTAATACATGTTAAACCGAATCCAAAATGGCCGTTTTGATCAATCTAGGTCGATAATTGTCCGAGATATGGGGATATTCAGGTAATATTCCAGATTTAGTCATAATAGTGTGTTTTTGGATAAGACTCCCATTTAAAGGCGGGAAAAGGTTCCTAGCGGACTGATATTGAAAAAATTCGACTTCTAGCTGGGTAATACATGTTAAAACGAATCCAAAATGGCCGTTTTGATCAATCTAGGTCGATAATTGTCCGAGATATGGGGATATTCAGGTAATATTCCAGAATTAGTCATAATAGTGTGTTTTTGGATAAGACTCCCATTTAAAGGCGGGAAAAGGTTCCTAGCGGACTGATATTGAAAAATTCGACTTCTAGCTGGGTAATACATGTTAAAACGAATCCAAAATGGCCATTTTGATCAATCTAGGTCGATAATTGTCCGAGATATGGGGATATTCAGGTAATATTCCAGAATTAGTCATAATAGTGTGTTTTTGGATAAGACTCCCATTTAAAGGCGGGAAAAGGTTCCTAGCGGACTGATATTGAAAAAATTCGACTTCTAGCTGGGTAATACATGTTAAAACGAATCCAAAATGGCCATTTTGATCAATCGAATTCGATAATTGTCCGAGATATGGGGATATTCAGGTAATATTCCAGAATTAGTCATAATAGTGTGTTTTTGGATAAGACTCCCATTTAAAGGCGGGAAAAGGTTCCTAGCGGACTGATATTGAAAAAATTCGACTTCTAGCTGGGAAATACATGTTAAAACGAATCCAAAATGGCCGTTTTGATCAATCTAGGTCGATAATTGTCCGAGATATGGGGATATTCAGGTAATATTCCAGAATTAGTCATAATAGTGTGTTTTTGGATAAGACTCCCATTTAAAGGCGGGAAAAGGTTCCTAGCGGACTGATATTGAAAAAATTCGACTTCTAGCTGGGTAATACATGTTAAAACGAATCCAAAATGGCCATTTGATCAATCTAGGTCGATAATTGTCCGAGATATGGGGATATTCAGGTAATATTCCAGAATTAGTCATAATAGTGTGTTTTTGGATAAGACTCCCATTTAAAGGGGGGAAAAGGTTCCTAGCGGACTGATATTGAAAAATTCGACTTCTAGCTGGGTAATACATGTTAAAACGAATCCAAAATGGCCGTTTTGATCAATCTAGGTCGATAATTGTCCGAGATATGGGGATATTCAGGTAATATTCCAGAATTAGTCATAATAGTGTGTTTTTGGATAAGACTCCCATTTAAAGGCGGGAAAAGGTTCCTAGCGGACTGATATTGAAAAAAATTCGACTTCTAGCTGGGTAATACATGTTAAAACGAATCCAAAATGGCCATTTTGATCAATCTAGGTCGATAATTGTCCGAGATATGGGGATATTCAGGTAATATTCCAGAATTAGTCATAATAGTGTGTTTTTGGATAAGACTCCCATTTAAAGGCGGGAAAAAGGTTCCTAGCGGACTGATATTGAAAAAATTCGACTTCTAGCTGGTAATACATGTTAAAACGAATCCAAAATGGCCATTTTGATCAATCTAGGTCGATAATTGTCCGAGATATGGGGATATTCAGGTAATATTCCAGAATTAGTCATAATAGTGTGTTTTTGGATAAGACTCCCATTTAAAGGCGGGAAAAGGTTCCTAGCGGACTGATATTGAAAAAATTCGACTTCTAGCTGGGTAATACATGTTAAAACGAATCCAAAATGGCCATTTTGATCAATCTAGGTCGATAATTGTCCGAGATATGGGGATATTCAGGTAATATTCCAGAATTAGTCATAATAGTGTGTTTTTGGATAAGACTCCCATTTAAAGGCGGGAAAAGGTTCCTAGCGGACTGATATTGAAAAAATTCGACTTCTAGCTGGGTAATACATGTTAAAACGAATCCAAAATGGCCGTTTTGATCAATCTAGGTCGATAATTGTCCGAGATATGGGGATATTCAGGGAATATTCCAGAATTAGTCATAATAGTGTGTTTTTGGATAAGACTCCCATTTAAAGGCGGGAAAAGGTTCCTAGCGGACTGATATTGAAAAAATTCGACTTCTAGCTGGGTAATACATGTTAAAACGAATCCAAAATGGCCGTTTTGATCAATCTAGGTCGATAATTGTCCGAGATATGGGGATATTCAGGTAATATTCCAGAATTAGTCATAATAGTGTGTTTTTGGATAAGACTCCCATTTAAAGGCGGGAAAAGGTTCCTAGCGGACTGATATTGAAAAAATTCGACTTCTAGCTGGGTAATACATGTTAAAACGAATCCAAAATGGCCGTTTTGATCAATCTAGGTCGATAATTGTCCGAGATATGGGGATATTCAGGTAATATTCCAGAATTAGTCATAATAGTGTGTTTTTTGGATAAGACTCCCATTTAAAGGCGGGAAAAGGTTCCTAGCGGACTGATATTGAAAAAATTCGACTTCTAGCTGGGTAATACATGTTAAAACGAATCCAAAATGGCCGTTTTGATCAATCTAGGTCGATAATTGTCCGAGATATGGGGATATTCAGGTAATATTCCAGAATTAGTCATAATAGTGTGTTTTTGGATAAGACTCCCATTTAAAGGCGGGAAAAGGTTCCTAGCGGACTGATATTGAAAAAATTCGACTTCTAGCTGGGTAATACATGTTAAAACGAATCCAAAATGGCCATTTTGATCAATCTAGGTCGAAAATTGTCCGAGATATGGGGATATTCAGGTAATATTCCAGAATTAGTCATAATAGTGTGTTTTTGGATAAGACTCCCATTTAAAGGCGGGAAAAGGTTCCTAGCGGACTGATATTGAAAAAATTCGACTTCTAGCTGGGTAATACATGTTAAAACGAATCCAAAATGGCCATTTTGATCAATCTAGGTCGATAATTGTCCGAGATATGGGGATATTCAGGTAATATTCCAGAATTAGTCATAATAGTGTGTTTTTGGATAAGACTCCCATTTAAAGGCGGGAAAAGGTTCCTAGCGGACTGATATTGAAAAAATTCGACTTCTAGCTGGGTAATACATGTTAAAACGAATCCAAAATGGCCGTTTTGATCAATCTAGGTCGATAATTGTCCGAGATATGGGGATATTCAGGTAATATTCCAGAATTAGTCATAATAGTGTGTTTTTGGATAAGACTCCCATTTAAAGGCGGGAAAAGGTTCCTAGCGGACTGATATTGAAAAAATTCGACTTCTAGCTGGGTAATACATGTTAAAACGAATCCAAAATGGCCGTTTTGATCAATCTAGGTCGATAATTGTCCGAGATATGGGGATATTCAGGTAATATTCCAGAATTAGTCATAATAGTGTGTTTTTGGATAAGACTCCCATTTAAAGGCGGGAAAAGGTTCCTAGCGGACTGATATTGAAAAAATTCGACTTCTAGCTGGGTAATACATGTTAAAACGAATCCAAAATGGCCGTTTTGATCAATCTAGGTCGATAATTGTCCGAGATATGGGGATATTCAGGTAATATTCCAGAATTAGTCATAATAGTGTGTTTTTGGATAAGACTCCCATTTAAAGGCGGGAAAAGGTTCCTAGCGGACTGATATTGAAAAAATTCGACTTCTAGCTGGGTAATACATGTTAAAACGAATCCAAAATGGCCGTTTTGATCAATCTAGGTCGATAATTGTCCGAGATATGGGGATATTCAGGTAATATTCCAGAATTAGTCATAATAGTGTGTTTTTGGATAAGACTCCCATTTAAAGGCGGGAAAAGGTTCCTAGCGGACTGATATTGAAAAAATTCGACTTCTAGCTGGGTAATACATATTAAAACAAATCCAAAATGGCCATTTTGATCAATCTAGGTCGATAATTGTCCGAGATATGGGGATATTCAGGTAATATTCCAGAATTAGTCATAATAGTGTGTTTTTGGATAAGACTCCCATTTAAAGGCGGGAAAAGGTTCCTAGCGGACTGATATTGAAAAAATTCGACTTCTAGCTGGGTAATACATGTTAAAACGAATCCAAAATGGCCGTTTTGATCAATCTAGGTCGATAATTGTCCGAGATATGGGGATATTCAGGTAATATTCCAGAATTAGTCATAATAGTGTGTTTTTGGATAAGACTCCCATTTAAAGGCGGGAAAAGGTTCCTAGCGGACTGATATTGAAAAAATTCGACTTCTAGCTGGGTAATACATGTTAAAACGAATCCAAAATGGCCGTTTTGATCAATCTAGGTCTTCTAGCTGGGTAATACATGTTAAAACGAATCCAAAATGGCCGTTTTGATCAATCTAGGTCGATAATTGTCCGAGATATGGGGATATTCAGGTAATATTCCAGAATTAGTCATAATAGTGTGTTTTTGGATAAGATCCCATTTAAGGGGGGAAAAGGTTCCTAGCGGACTGATATTGAAAAAATTCGACTTCTAGCTGGGTAATACATGTTAAAAACGAATCCAAAATGGCCATTTTGATCAATCTAGGTCGATAATTGTCCGAGATATGGGGATATTCAGGTAATATTCCAGAATTAGTCATAATAGTGTGTTTTTGGATAAGACTCCCATTTAAAGGCGGGAAAAGGTTCCTAGCGGACTGATATTGAAAAAATTCGACTTCTAGCTGGGTAATACATGTTAAAACGAATCCAAAATGGCCGTTTTGATCAATCTAGGTCGATAATTGTCCGAGATATGGGGATATTCAGGTAATATTCCAGAATTAGTCATAATAGTGTGTTTTGGATAAGACTCCCATTTAAAGGCGGGAAAAGGTTCCTAGCGGACTGATATTGAAAAAATTCGACTTCTAGCTGGGTAATACATGTTAAAACGAATCCAAAATGGCCATTTTGATCAATCTAGGTCGATAATTGTCCGAGATATGGGGATATTCAGGTAATATTCCAGAATTAGTCATAATAGTGTGTTTTTGGATAAGACTCCCATTTAAAGGCGGGAAAAGGTTCCTAGCGGACTGATATTGAAAAAATTCGACTTCTTGCTGGGTAATACATGTTAAAACGAATCCAAAATGGCCATCTTGATCAATCTAGGTCGATAATTGTCCGAGATATGGGGATATTCAGGTAATATTCCAGAATTAGTCATAATAGTGTGTTTTGGATAAGACTCCCATTTAAAGGCGGGAAAAGGTTCCTAGCGGACTGATATTGAAAAAATTCGACTTCTAGCTGGGTAATACATGTTAAAACGAATCCAAAATGGCCATTTTGATCAATCTAGGTCGATAATTGTCCGAGATATGGGGATATTCAGGTAATATTCCAGAATTAGTCAAAAGTGTGTTTTTGGATAAGACTCCCATTTAAAGGCGGGAAAAGGTTCCTAGCGGACTGATATTGAA